>NBIV01000233.1:0-122600 GCA_003194525.1 Gracilariopsis chorda
GGCGATGACCACTCTGCGCCCCTACCTTATGGGAATTCACTTCACCGTGTACACGGATCATTCCTCATTGAGGTGGTTTGATGAATATCTCCGACCCGTCGGGACGCCTCATGCGCTGGAGACTCCGCCTCGCGGAATATGACTTTCAAGTCATTTTATAAAAAGGGTGCGCAGAACACTCAGGCCGACGCTTTATCGCGGTTACCACAAGTGGGGAAGCACTCCCAACGGAGGATGATGAAGTCCCATGCTTCATGGCTATAGACCCGGATGATCCGGAACATGCCGTCGAGGCTAGGCCAGAAACCTGGGACGAGGATGCTGATTTTGACGAACTACTCGCATCGCGAGATAAATCTGAGAACCCGTTACCGGGAAACTTTGTACCGGTATCACCGGAAGAAATGATCCGAGAACAATTCGGCGACCCATTCTGTACGAGAATTCGTGCCCGTATCAACGGTGGTGAAGATCTCCCTTTCGGGGTAAACGACAAAGGCTACCTCGTAAGAAAGGTCGAAGCCCGCCCACAGATTGTGGTACCACATTCCCTGCAATCGTCGGGTGTTACATCTATCACACTACGCCCCCATTGGAGGTCACCCAGGTGGGAGGAAACTCTACCTAACCCTGCGAAGGGATTTCTATTGGCCCGCAAGGCGGTGGATTGCTACGCAACTGTGCGGTTTTGTAGCGAATGCGCGAAGAATCGCGTCAAACTCCGCAAAAATGCGAAGAAGATGAAACTATTCCCCGCAAGGGCGCCGCTCGAGTTTATTGCGATCGATATTCTCGGACCATTACTCACCACGAAACGTGGAAACAAGTTTCTACTTGTCATTACCGACCGCTTTTCTAAGCTGGTACGGACTGTCCTCTTCGGAGGATAACCGCTCTCACGGTGGCCCAGGCTCTGGTGACGCACTGGATTTTTGTCTACGGTCCCCCTGTAGAGGTGCTCTCTGACAACGGGAAGCAGTTCGTGAGCAAGTTCTTCCAGGATGTTTGTCGCATCCTGGATGTCAAGAACTTGTTCACGACTACCTACCACCCCCAGTGTAATGGGCAAGTTGAACGGTTTAACCGGACGTTACTCGCGGCGTTACGTTCCTACGTCGCTGACCACCCAGCGAATTGGGATCTCTACGCTGATGCGGTACCTACGCGTACAATACGCAGGTACACCGGACTACCGGAGTTTCGCCATTCGAGTTAGTTCTATCTAGAACACCCCGCCTGTGGCGCTGGAACCCCAAGCTACCTTGGACAATTTCCCATCTGTGGGTATCTACCGGCAGCAATGGAAGCGATGGCTTTCCAAGCTGGTCCCCGCTGCGCGGAAGTCTATGGCACGGGCCCAAGCCGCTTACAAGCGGGATTTTGACGCTCGCGTGCGAGGAAAACCATCCCCGATTCGGGCAAATAACTACGTCTTCATCAGGAAGGAATACTACAACCCGGAACGGGAGAAGCGTCACAAACTCTCACCTGTGGCGGATGGACCCTTCAAGGTGATCTCTGTTAACACCGACACTGTCGTGGTAGAGATGGGGGACACGCACGAACGGATTTCCCGTGATCGTGTTGTCCTCGCCCTCCTCCCTCGTCAGAGGTAGTCCTGGATCCAGGCAACCCCGTTTCCACGGACTCCGCTACACCGGAACAATCCGGGAGTACTAGACCTACGGTACTACCACACCCCAGCCGGGGACTCTCAGACCTACCAACTCTGTCGGACTCACCGGCTCAGCCGGGTAATTCGGGCCCCTCAGCGCCCGCCCCTACCACGTCTGCCCCACTGGCGCGCATCTATACCCGCCAGGCGGGGAATGTTATCCCTTATCCCGCCGCTCCGTCTAAGGAGGGGGAGGAGAACACTCGTTTTCGAGGAACGATATCACCTTCGCAACGGGAAACACACCGTAACATACGGAACACTGACCGTGGAGCACGGAGTATGTCACGCGATACTAATCCCCCGTTCCCGAGCAGTGCTGTGCAACAGGAACCAGACGCGCAGGCCCCGCAAAAGCGGCAAATACACCGTTTGTCACGGGAAAACGAGAAGCCTCACTCCAATACCGCAGCAGCGAAAAGGCAATCGCCCGATGCCTCGAAGCCGCCGCTGGCGGAAGTCCCCGCGGAAGCGGTTCAATCAGGTCGATCAGACCCGCGCCCTGCGGAGAAGGGGCGCCCAGATACGCCGGCCTCACAGGGGAATACCCACACCCCTCTTGGGGAAAAAGGCGGCCAAGCTGCAGTCGAAGCTTTAAGCCCAGGCTCGCAAGCACCAGAAACGCCTCCCGTCGTTGACGGAATCAAAGCCCCGCTACGGGGAATAATTTGCGCCAACCCCCGCATCGCTGCGGCGAAGAACCGAGGAACTCGGGAATAACGCGCGCCATCGCACGCTCGAAACCGGTCGTACCGGACGCTGCTCCTCCTCACGGAGATGGTGCACTGCGCTGAGCGGCAATTCCCCTGAAAAGGGTGTCATCGGCACCTGCCCGGAACCCCCCAGAGGGGAATTTTGACCAAAATACCGGTGTACCGGAGTTAGCCCCAGGCAACCCGTCAGTAGCCGGGGACACCACGGCATCGCCGGAACGTATGGTGCAGAGCGCTCGTGCGCCTGGCAGGGAGGCGGTTTGCCACCCAATCACCGTGTCGCACGGGACCCCCCAGGGGATTGTGGAAATGCCGATCCCGCAGGAGCGGTCATCTTCCCGCAAACTCGCGGTTCGTGCGCTCAACCGCGAAGGCGGAACCCAAGTCCCCCGCCGACTGGCGGCTCGCCCGGCCTACCGTGAAGACGGAAACAACGACACCCCTCTGGGGAACGACTTGCCGGTGAAAACCGTGGCACCACACACCCTCTTGAGGGATATTTTCCCGCATGAGCAGCGGCCACTAGGACAGCGCACGGCAACGTCGGAGTTATCGCCGAACACCCTGCTAAGGGACATTATACCGCACCGCGGGCAACCCTCGCCAGGGATTACAACCACCACCCGGCACGGCCGGCAGGTCTACGAACGAGAGTTCGTAGTAGACCGACTTGTCGGACACACCTGGGACCAGGATGGTATTCTACAATACCGCGTCCGCTGGTACGGGTACGACCCCAGTGGGGATACGTGGGAGCCAATGGAACACCTCCCACGGTCGCAGGTCGTGCGATACCACCGTCAAACGGGAACTGCAGCTCCAGCCACGCTGGTAAATGCCCAAGTTGGGTAACGTTGCCGCGCGAGCGGAGAGCGAAAGGAAAGGATAACAAGACAAGGTCCGTCGAAGACGTGGAACTAAACCGAGAAGCACCGTTCTAAACGGGAAAGTTTATTCAAGGGAGCAGCTAGCTCCCCACAATACTACACTACACTAACTGGCATAGCCAGGGAAAGAAGAACCAGGAAACTGGACTAGAGGTTTCACTCACCCCCATCGTCCGGGGCGTAACCCCCAGCAAGGCGGTAGGCCAACGCGTCCGCCATGGTGGTGACATCCCCCGATACCTCGGCAGCGCTAAGACCGGCACCCCGGAGGAAACGTGCGATGATTTCGTTTTCATTCGCCGTCACCCCGCTGGGGATAGAAGGTCCGGCACTTGCCGTTGAAGGGTCAGCAGCCGGCTCGGCCGGAGATACCCCCTCTGGGAAAGCTTCCGCGCTAGCGCCGGTTTCCTCTACGTCCATCTCCCCGGGTTCTTCCGGTTCGTTATCGACCATTGGGTCATCCCCGCCGTATGCGCGGTAGTAGTCGTCAGAATCGACGTACCCCACCGGGTGGTCTTCCGGCACATGCCGGGGCGTATCGCGAAGCTCTCGCGCCTCCTCGGAGGAAATTTCCCGGAACTCCCAGGGGTCGAAGTAGATAAAATCCCCCGCAAGGGCGGTGTTTCTACCGAGTCCCGGACCACCGGTGTTACCGCTGCCGCCATCCAGACGACCGCTTTGCTCCAGCGGGACCTCACTCCAGCTAACGCTGTCGATGTACCCAAGTAATTGGAGGACCTCTTCATTGTTGGCCTGGCCCCCAAGGGGGATGCGAAGATCCAGGTTTCGGATCGCTGCCCGCACACGCGGTTGAAGGAACCAGAGACGATACTGGTCGTACGCCTCGTTGAGGATATAAGCCGCACTGCGGGCCGCCCACTCCGTAACCAATACGGACCACAACCCCGACCGGGGATCCTGCATGAGCAGCGAACCGAGGTACGTAAGTACCGGCGGGAGTTCTATGTAGCACCCCCGGCAGGCTTCATGGAAGCGCCACCACTCGGGGAGTGCTACATACCGACCTAGTCGGTGAGGCGGCGCAATCCGCTCTATCTCCACGTTCTGATACGGGATAAAGTACCCGAATCGGGATCGCCAACGCCGCTCGTAGCGGATGAAGTTTTGGAGAAAGTTGGACCGGTATTGCCGGGGAAGGTACCTGAACTCCGCCCGAATAATCGGTCGCTCCCAGCAAAGGGCCTCTTGCCGCGCTGCGGGGAAATTTTTCCAAGCGAGGGTCTCGAGGCGGAACAGGTTCTCGCCGTACCCAATCTCCCCGCGAGTGCGGAAGTAGCTAACGTCGAAGCCAAACTCCGGTGGGACCGGTACATCGAATGGAGCCCGGCTCTGCCGTTGGTACGCCATCCGCGTCAACGCGGTCTGCGCCGAGCGACGGTCTCGCCCGAGTTTCTTCGGAGGTGGTGACGCGGAATCGCAATCCGGTGACGCCAATCCCACGATGTGGTGACTGCTCTGGGCAGATCCCCCGGAAGGGTGTCTGAACCATCCGCATAAGCGGTGACCAACCCCTCATTGAGGACAGTGACCGGGTGAAACCACGGGGCAAGGCGCAGGCGCGACGCGTGATTCCGATTCATCGGGTTGAGCCCCACCAGGGTGTTGTAGGTTGGCCAGTTGGACACCGGAGTGGTTCCGGAGGACACCACCGAAGGTGGTAGTGCGAAGGGATGGTCGGCTGCAGCAGCCATATTCCCCGGTTGTACCGGATTTCGATCGCCCTGAGGCAGGGGAACTGACCGGAAACCGGTGGTGTACCGCCCGAGAAGTCTCGGCGGTTGGCTGTGGCTGTTGATATGGTTGTCGTCGTTCATTTGTCCCTTTTGGAGGGTGGCTGTTGTTGTCGTTTGTGTGCTTGATGACTCTGGTGCAGAGGGATTTACCGGAGAACCGGAGACAAAGCACGCGCTTTTATCACCCATTTTCGTCTGGGAATCCTCCGCGCCCGCGGTCGTTTTCCCGTCTTAAGGGGGGGGATATGAAGTGCAACGCCCTCAGGGAGGGATTCTGGGTACTTGAACGCTTTCCCGATATTATCGGTTGTGTAGTGTGTATATGAACTACGCCCCACAATGGTGGGTATGGACACGTGGGACACGGTTTTGGGTCAATTGGCAGTTGGCCACAGTAGTGGATGTTGCCACGGAATGTGGAGTATTTTAGTTAATTTTATTTATTATTTTCACACCCATTTCTGGGAAGCTAGTACTTAGTGCGACGGCGCACTGCCGTCGCACCAGTAAACCTTCCCCAACAAGGGACCCCAACCTGGGGAATTGGCTCTGAGCTTTACCGCCTCCGCGTGTTCTCAACTCCTCCTTGGAGGGAAGCACCGTAGTGTACGGAAGTTCACCCCCCTTGCACATCTAAAGGAGACCCATCATTGGGAGTACTAATTGTTCCAATCATATTGGTGTTTCGCCCTGTATAGGGAGTCCTGTCCACCGGCATTGCCGTATCTACTCGTCGCTCTCGCGACCCACTCGTCCTTCCTCTTTCCCCTTTTTAGGGTAGCACCTCCCGCTATCCGCGGCCCTCGTGTGCGCATCCGCTCACACACCCCCACTTACGTGGAAACATACCTCTACTGAGGATCACGCCCCGCTCACGCGGATACCGATTCTTCGCCTTCACCTCCCTGCGCGAGTCGCGACAGGTGTCCCTGGTCTTACAAACCGGCTTCGCCGTGACACCTCTGGGAGGGCTCTACCCAACTGGGTTCACCTCGTGAGAGGAAGATCCCGGACGTCTTTCGGTGTTTTTCCCCTTTGGGGCATTGCACCACATAAAGTACTTGCGGTAAAGCAAGTCGCATTGTCAGAGATGATCAGATGAGGAGGCCCAAAGGAATATATTATTTCCTTCTGCACAAAGTCGATAACAGCTTGAGCTGTGGCATTTTGTGTAGCCCTAGCAAGAGGCCATCCAGTTAGATGCTCAACTGCAACTAACATGAATCTATTTCCTAAAGTTGTGGCTGGGAATGTTCCGGCAAAGTCAATTGAAAATGTGTGAAACAAGCCCGTGAGAGGATACTTCAGTGTCGTCCTGTATGTTGGTATGGACACAGCTAGTTGACATCCGTCACAACTGTTCACATAATCAATGATATAACGATGAACGTTCGGCCACCAGTACCTGTCCAAAACGATTTTCTTAGTGCATTGAACATCCCAGTGCCCAATATCATCATGAAATGTTTTCAGAGCAAACGTTCTTGAAGCTAGTGGAGGGATTACTCGGAGGCCCTCGGCGGTACGTCTCATCAGTCTATCATTCCAAGCAGCAAACATCTTCGCGTTTCGGCGGATAGTTTCTCGACGTTTGGGGTCTTTCTCTAAGATGTATTTACCGTTGAGGTATCTCAGAGTATCCTCCAAATGATTCTCCATTCTCAATGACTCCACGCTTTCCATAGCGATACAGCTCACATCATCATACTGTTCTTCGATAACATCAATCGTAATTCGTGATAAATAGTCGGCCGCTTGGTTCTTCTTCCCCGAGCGGTACTGAATCTTGAAATCGTATTCGGCTAGAAAATCCATCCATCTCGCAAGTCTTCCGTGTATATCTTTCTTCTTATATGCGTACTGCAGCGCTTGTTGGTCAGTTACCAATGTAAAAGGAAGGACTGACAATAAGTACACCCTCAATTTCTTGAGCGCAAATATGACTACAAGTGCTTCACGTTGGCATGCTGAATAGTTTCGTTCTGCCGATGTCATAGTCCGACTGGCATATTGTATGGGGTGCACCTTGTTATCTTCTTTTCTCTGAGCAAGAACAGCACCAAGCGAAACAGAAGATGCATCTGTTTCTACGACAAATGGCGATTCGAAGTCAGGAAATGCGAGGACAGGTGGCGTAATCAACTTCACTTTCAGTTCTTCAAATGCCTTCTGCATATCGGAGGTCCAAATCCATTTCTTCTTTTCTGATGTAGCTTCATGGAAGACTGCCGAAGTTTCTGCGAAATGTGGTATGAAACGACGACAATACATGGCTAGTCCCAGAAAATTTCTTAATTCAGATGCGTTGGATGGCTCGAATTCTTTCTGTATTACTGTAATCTTCTCTGGATCTACTTGAATTCCATTACCATCAACAATGTGGTCGAGGAGTCGCACTTTGGATTGAGCGAAGCTGCATTTCGTAACCTTATTCTTCAATCAATTAGATTCAACTAGGTTAAACACTTGTAAGCAATGATCTATATGGGCTTCAATATTCTTCGAGAATATCACAACATCATCCACATATACCATGGCGAATTCTAGTCCTTTCAAGACAATGTCCATCATTCTCTGAAAAGTAGCAGGGGCATTCATAAGTCCAAATGGCATGACTTCACATTGGTAGGTACCGTATCTGCAAACGAAAGTGGTCTTCTCTTTGCAATAGTCAGCCATTCTTACTTGCCAGTATCCAGAGAATATATCTAAAGTTGTAAAAATGATTGATTCTCTCAGGTCATCAAATATCTCTTCGATCTTCGGTAAAGGCCAACGATCGGCTTTCATCACTGCATTCAGGGCTCGATAGTCAACACAGAAGCGAGGTCTGCCATCCTTCTTCAGTGCAATGACGACAGGAAAAGACCACTCAGAAGCCGACGGGGTAATTATACCAATGCGCAGAATGTCATTGATCTCTTTTCGTACAACATCATTATATTTCGGAGGCAGACTTCGCACCCTACTGTATATTGGTGTTGGATCATTCAGCTCGAACGAGTGTTTCACTGGAACATCAGATGGGCGCAGGTCTCCCAAAGACCAGGCAATGATGTTTTTGTTCCTCATTGTCGAGCTTAACACTTGCTGTGCATGTAGTGGTAAATGTTTCAACTTTGTCGCTAAATGAGCAGACCTTTCATCTTCTTCTTCAGAAACAGTCTCCGATGCGGTGTTTTCATCATCTTCATTATGATTTTCTTCATCGGCATCTTCTTCTAGCAAATCAGGAATCCTTTCCTCTTCTTCAGCATGAAATATGTCTGGTTCGAAAGGGATCTCATCCCTTATTGAAAGCACAAGATCTTCCTCACTCTCGCTCTCGGAGGAGCTTGAGAAAGGAGCAATATCAAAATCGCTTGTGAAGTCTTCACTGTCAGTACCAGAGTCGAGTAGGCTCGGTATTTTGTAATCATAATCCAAGTCTAGGACAGATGTCTTTCCATCGATGGTAACCGTCACATTCTGATTACCAAGGTCTAGACAGGTCTGTAATTCCTCCAATGTCGGTAATCCTATGATGACATCGAACGGGGGTTCCTCAACAACTAGGAAGTTCAAATGTGTTCTCGAACTTCCAAAGGTCACTGGTATATTCCGTAATATCCCCTTCACAACAGATGAGGTTCCATCAGCCACCATTATCTTTCTAGTGGTAGATTCTGGAGATAAGCCAACTCCTTCTGCGAATGACAGGGACATAAGATTCGGTACTGCTCCCGAGTCCAGTAACGCTGCAACAGACGTTCCATATACCTTCACTGAGACAACTTTTAGTCTTCTGGTGGGTGAATCTGTCTGCGTAGCAGTCATTGCTCGAGATGCAACATTCTTCACGAATAACTTCTTGATTTGCTTTTTGGCTTCTTCAGCGTCTCCACGCAAAAGTTGTCCAAACGTGAGGCCACATGAGGCATTGGCAAGTTCAATCAACACGTTGTACTTCCCAACATGATCCGGTATGGATGTCTTGCGTTTAGTTGAAGCTTTCTTCTTTTTCGCTGTTCTTCGAGTGGAAGTACTCTTCCGAATGGAGGGGAGTCACATAAGCTCTTTCTCTCTGATGTTCATAGGAACGCGCTCTATTGGATTCAGCAAGGGCGGAAAATCAATTTCTGATGCCTTATGTTGCTTTGGCAGGGCCTGGCCATCAGGACCACGTTTGGTAGTATTCACAATTTCTACTTCTTGACATTCAGTGACCACCGTTACCTGATTATTTCCAGATGGGCCTGCATGAGAATCAGAGGAGGATTTCGGGTTCCTCTCGGGTTTCGATTCAATATCAGCCTCGGCAATCCGTACTTTCTTCGGCTCCGGAGCTGGAATTCTTGCCCAACATGTAGCTTCAGAATGCCCCAGTTTGTCACATCTTCGGCAACGAGTGTTTCTGTGTGGGTTGTCGGGGCACCTTGAGGCTCCATGACCGGGTTTCTTGCAATACGAACAGGTGCGAATCACACTCTCTTGTGTTGGCTCACTCTGTGTTTTCTTTACTAACAGAGAGAGTTGTAAAATCTGCTCAGTCAGATCTTCCACCTTAATTTCCAAGGACTTTACGGCCTGTTCTGGACGACGCATGATCTTCTTTGGTTCATCTCGACGAGATGATGAACCGTGAGCAAAGTGATATGAAGACTGGAAAGACTTCACACAATTCACATAGTCTTTAACTGTTTTCTTCAAAGACTCATAGCCATCTGCTCCTCTGACCAGGACGAACTGAGCAAGATCCATATGTTCCACCACAGCGTTCCGAAGAAGTCCATACTTGGCTTGTTCGTTGAAACCCTTCTCGAAACACTGATCAATTTCCTTCAAAGACTCAACCAGTTCCAGGGGTCGAAGCTTACATGCCATTGCTTTCCTAATAAGCTCTTGCGGCTCTTCAACAACTGCAAACCTTTCGAGTAACTAACGTTTCACTTCAGAGTAGTCCAAAGCCTCTACAGACAAAGCGCCATCAATGGCATACGTATCATAATAGAAGTCAAGTGCTTCACCATCAAGATATCCGATGATTTCTGACGCTCTCTCTTCCGATGACTTTCCCTTTATAATGAAATTCTCATAGTAGAAAAAGAATTTGACGACATCATCTTGTGAACTGCCGTCGAAAATATATATGCGAGAGCCCGCACTAGAGGCGTCGGCCCTCCTCGAGAGTACCATGTTAGCGCTGCACAAGAGCGGCGCCGAGAATATTTATTATTGTCTGTCTGTGTCTCCTCTTCTTTGAGTTCATTGTGCAGCCGAAGGCAGTGAAGCAAACCTACTTATATGCTTCTCGGTTGTAACAGAAATCTTACACGTGGCAAGTAGCTGGAGGGTTACTTGCCATGCTACCCAATAAGATACGGAATAGCAATGACATTGCTAACTTATGTCATTGCTGTCTTACACGTGTCTGACACGTATGACAGTACACTAGCACATGTCTCCGCGTAGGGCTGTATGCAGCCCAATTACACCGACTCGTTTCAAGGACTTATCGCTACGAAAGCATGTGAATTTTTACTTTCAAGCTTTGTATTCTTTGGAAATAGTGTCAGCCATGTACTCCGCAAGCATTACAATTGACGCTAAGGGCCCCGCAGAAATCGGCATCTCCCTGAGGGAAGACGAATCTATAACCCTCAGCCCATTGACACCTCTAACCTCCAGTCGTTCCGTTAACACCTCACCGACCGGACAACCGCTAACGAAATGGGCCCCCGTGTTGATAGTGCTTCTTATCCAATCTTCAGTGAGCTTTCCTTGTTCTGGTTTGGTGAAAGTCATGTTGAACCGTTTCGGGAAACTCTCATGAACGCGCATTAATGACCTTAAACACCGATCCATTCTATCCATATCTTGTTTGGTTCCGAGCAAGTTGTTCTGAACAAAAGGTGGCGAGAAAGGGTTTGAATCTCGAATTCTTATGAACCCTCTGGACTCGACATTGCTGTGACAAAACGATCTTACTTCTGGAATACCCGGCCAGTAGGGTATGAAAGACGACCCAAAGTATCCATCTCGCCCAGCTCGTCCATTTGCAGCGGATACTGGAGTACGCAGAACACTAGGCTCTCCTCGCTCCCATCTAGCGCGTTGCTCAGGATCTTCAACTAGAGAGAAATTATTCGAAGGTTCGTTGGGCACGCCCGTATACCTTGATGAAATCGACCCGGACGTTCGGCAAACAGTTTTAGCTCCCACTGGCAAGTCAAGTAGGCATGACACGTTGGCTTCTTTCAGCACCTCTTGTGGTCCAATGCCAGATAACTGCAGAATTTTTGGGCTCCCATAAGGCCCAGCTGCAAGAATAGTTTCCCTTCTTGCTCGGAACGTTAGTGATTGTGTTCTATTTCTGTCAGAAGTTTGCATAGCCTCTACACCATGCGCCTGAAGTGATGGGCCAGATCTACTTAGGAGCAGTTTGGAAACTGTCACGTTCTGTATAAGCCTTAGATTGTGTGCGCATCGGCCACCCAGAAGCGGTAATACATAAGCGCTACAGGAATCTGTTCGACGAAATTGGCTGTCAATAGTAAGGCGGTTCTGCCAAACTGATCTCTCTATAGAATCCAAATGGTCTGCAGATCGTGAGAAACCTGCTCGAACAGCCGCATTGATGTAATCCGAGGCATAAAGCAATGGGCTTGCAGGGACAGACACTGAAAGCTGATCGTATGCTCTCTCAAAGTACGCGCGAGCACTTTCTGTTGTCAGACCCTCTATACCCCAGTTTTCGATAGAACCCGGGAGCGGAACAGTCCACTGCAAACCTGTAATTGCTGAAGTCCCACCCAGAGTGGCACCAGTAAGAACTGTATGTGAGCGGTTAAGGGCAGGGTTCGGGAGGGACTCAAATGTCTCGAGAAGCTCTGGGGACACCCATGTCGAAAACAATTTCCGTGGCGCTCGCACATAGAATTCGGCGTCAGGGCTCCGTGGAGATGCTCTCTCCAGAAGAGTTATCGTTAGATTGGGCAGAGCGGTGCATAAACGGGCTGCTAGGGGACAACCAGCGGTACCCGCGCCAACGATAAGAATGTCAGAGTCTTGAGCTAGCACAGGAGCAATGAAATAGAGCAGAAGAAGGCGAAGAAAGACTTCCATGATGTTTGACTCCGACAGGTGTTCGAAAGGCTCTCATGCTGTCTCACCTTTATCTATCTCACACTCTGCGACAAACGAGAGAGCGCAAATCCCCGTAACTCGCTGTAATCTTTTGTGTATGTGCATGCTCGTATTTCTCTTGCATGCATGTCGTCGGATGTGTGTGGCGAAGGGGTCGAAGGAAAGATGAAGCAGCTTCGTTCGGTTTTCTCCACAAGAGATGCAGAGTTCTTGCTTTGCGCCTCTTGAAACGGACGAGTCTTCCATGTTTGTTACATATGCCTGCCATGCTACCGGGTTGATACTGGTAGAGTACGAGTATAACGAGTACAGGTTCATATCATGCATTGTTGGCATTACAGAACGATAGACGAGCCATAGCTCGCAGAGATTGGTTGACCACATAGCCACCATGAAACGAAATTTGCAATGGTGGACTCGATGAGTTTAATGAGAGACACTGGGTGGTACACCGAGTAATGCCATCGTGCCATTGACCGAGATGTCACCAATATGCAAGTCACGCATTATCAAAAGAGGGCAGCAGAAAACATCGTCTCTCAACAAGCTCTCCTGACAACATCACAATGATAAGCAAATAAGTCAATACTTACGGCCCTTTTGTGCAATGGTGCAGACGTTTCATAGATGTGGCTAAAATCAATAGAAAATAGATCGCCGTTACCACTGTCTCTTAGCTGCCCACTATAGGTGTGGCATGCAGTCCGGGGTAAGTTGGGTAAAAAGTGAATTGCTAAATATTTGCAATATTTTGAGGAACGCACTACTCAAAGTGGTATTATTCGACGACCCCCCTTCCTGCAACATCACCTTCCCAACAAATTTAGCAGCTGTCCATCAGGGACAACTGTTTCCATTTGTGCCGACGTGGATAACCACGATGGCGTTTTACACTGCTGTTATTGAGGTTACACAATTGTGTTGTGTTCACTAACTATACAACAGCAATTATTATTATACTAACAGTCCATTTCCAAATCGTGCAGGAACGAAGAACTTCTTCAATCCCCATTAGTTTTGAGAGACCCTAATGTGCTAATAAACCCACAGTGAACAAATGTATTAAATCTAAGGTGAACTCCGGATATATCTGACCGGCATGTGCGCCTAAAAAACCTAATAGAAACAGATAGTGCACAAGCGATCTGTAGCTATGGTCCTGTGCTTTGTGAGCTAAAGTTGCTTTGTACTTCTTGGTTTTTTGAAAATTTTTTAGTATATGATATAGTTTGTAGTATAGAGTACTTTATCGTGGAAATTCACGGTTCGACACCTACGCAGAGATGGCTAAATACTGCTGAAGGCTGGAGGGAGGAGGAAAGACGCGAGGATAGTTGAGTTGAGTTGTTGAAGAGGCCACTCAAATCGAGTTGACATAGAAGTATAACGTGCCTTGAGAGGTCTACAAGCAACCCTTTCTAAAACTAGCTGAAAGATCTAGACTATGATACTAACACGTATTGTCACTCAGCCGTTTTGGTTTTCTCTCTATGTCTCTTTCCTTGTTTTGCCATTGCCCTGCGTTTTTGCCCTAACAAAAGGCGCGGGTTTGTCCTTTCCTATATATCTCTTTCACTGATCCTACCATTGCCCTGCGTGCAACACAATGAGTGATACGAAGCGTCGAACGTGTTCGTTCTTGGAGTCCGACTGGACTCAGCCAGATCCATTGGACAGGACCTTTATATAGTGGTGGCCTTCTATCATAAAGATACCGTTGTACTTGCATCGTTCATACTGCTAGAGCTATCGGTCATGGCGGGGGAGCTAGAATCGTTCTACAGCGGACAGTAACGTTCTGTTACACTCAGTACTCCCTTGAATGGGCTACTGTCCCAGTAGGCTTCTGGTATAGTTGAATTCCTTCACAGCAGCTTTACAGTTTTTCAAAGCTGTAGTGGGCAACCAAACCGCATCATCTGCAGAATCGTTTGTAAAACGAACCAAGTGATAGACGCGGCGTTGAAACTTGCGCTTCTGAAGGACTTCAGCGACTTCTTGTTCGACCTCGCCGTCGTTATTGACAACAATATCCAGAGTTCCGGCAGAGTCTGCGTGATATGGCTTCAATTTAGAAGCATGTACGACGTCGTGCGCTTTCTTCATATTATGCGGTGGTTCAATGCCGTACGTGACAAAACCAAGAACCTGTAGGATTTGGAAAGGATCAACAAACCGAGGCTACCACTTTTTCGGTAGAGTTGCGCGTCTTGCCAAAGAAAGCAAATCAGTTTCAAGCGACATCAAATCGACCTTCTCAAATACCACGTCTCGTCTGCGCATGCCAAGATAATACTTCTGTCTGGCGCTAGAATTGGCAAACTGATCGCGCGCTAACGCTTGTAGAGCACTGCGACGGTCAACCAAGTCGGCGGCTTCCTGTGATCGAACGTTGCAGTGTTGAAGCTGGCTAGTAAAAAGCGTGTGCGGAATAAAACCACGTCCAACCTCAAATGGGGCGCCCTTTGTTGAACCATGTCGGGAGGCGTTGTAATCAAACCAGAGAGTTGAAAGCGATAAATCCCAGGTCCTGAGGTCTTTCTGCACGATCGCAAGGAGTATGGATGAAACGGTTCTTATGATGTTTTCTGACTGGTCATCCGCCTGCGGATGGTTTGTAGAGTAAACGTTGCAGCGAACGTTAAGTAGCTCAACTAGAGATTTCCAGAAGTTCGAGGTGACCTTCTAATCGCGATCACTGACCATGGTATGCGGCATACCATATAACTCAAAGAGTTGGGTGTTGAACAAGTGCATAGTATCGCAAGCAGCTGCAGTCTTCGTGTTTGGGATGAATATACCTTGCTTCGATAGTTTGTCGACGATAACGAGAATAGCATCATACCCACGGTCTAAAGTCGGGATATCAGTAAGAAAGTCAAAGGTTACAATTTCTCAACAACGATTAAGGATTGGGAGGGGCTGTAACAGTCCCTGTGGTTTGCAATTGGACGACTTGTTGGACTGACATTTTCAACAAAAACAAACGTACTTGAGTACTATTTCGTACATGTTTGGCCAGAACACGTATCGATAGGCGGCAAAGTACGTCTTATCAGCGCCCATATGACCAATGCCATGGAAATACTTCATAACCGTAGTACGGTCGGTGAGCTTTGGGATATACAATCGGAGGGAGCCGGTTCCCATCCATTAAAGCGTATCGTTAGAGATCTTATAATTGCGTAGGTGGCGTCGGACGATATCCGATGGTTGGTGTGATGGATGGCGCAGCGCGTGGAGCATTTCTGTAGCAAAAGAATCATCCGAGTATGCGGCACGCATTCAAGTCATGAAGTTTGGAATGTGAGCATCGAGAGAGCATAATTGGGGAACATGATCGGGTCTACGGCTGAGAGCGTCTGGAACAACGTTCAAATGTCCGGCGAGATGTTCGATGTCGAATGAATGTTCCTGGATTTCATCCAGCCAACGACATTGGCGGCCGGTGAGCTTCGGTTTCGTTTGTAAGTATCGAATTGGATCATGGTCAGTGCATAGTTTAAAGTGGCGACCACGAAGGTAGGGCGCCCAAGTACGTAGAGAAATCATAACAGCGAGTAGTTCCTGATCTCCCGTGTCCCAACGAGATTCGGTCTCGGAGAGATGGTGGGAAGGAAAAGCGATTGGGCGCTCATCATGTGGCTGCGTAGAGCCGACTGCGTATTTCGACGCTTCAGTAGTGAGAATCAGCGTTCTGTCGGGAGAGATATGTGTCAGGACGGAGGCAGTAGCTAGAGCAGCCTTGATGGACTGGAATGCTGAATCCTGAGAATCTGTCCATTTGAATACCCTAAACCGAAGAAGGTCTGTAATTGGTTGGAGAATATGAGTGTAATCCTTCACAAAGTGACGGTAAAAGTTCGTGAGGCCCACGAACTGCTGGATATGACGAATATTTGTCGGAGGTGGCCATTCGTTGATGGCAGTGGTTAGTTTCCCTTGTGTAGAAACGCCTTCATCCAAAACATGGAAGCCTAAGAAGTATAATTCCTTCACACCAAAAGCACACTTGGTGAGCTTGGCGTAGAGTTTGTGCTTTCGTAACGCGGTGAACACTCTTCGTAGATGCTCTTTATGTTCAGATATCGACTCACTGTATACCAATATATCGTCTATATACAGCACCAGACATTCTCCGTTTAGGTCTTAAATGCCGAGGCGATCAAGCGACAGAAGGCAGCTGGAGCGTTCGTGAGACCGAAGCATAGAACCTTCCATTCGAAAGAGCGAAACCGCGTCCGTAATGCGATTTTGTGACAATCTTCGTCACGGATTCGCCTCTGGTGGTACGCTCCCACCAAGTCCATCTGGGAGAAGATCTGGGCACCACCTACCTGGTCGATGGCCTCGTCAATGAGGGGTAGCGGTGTTGAATCAGGTATGTTAATGCGGTTCAAGGCGTGGTAGTCACATACCATTCGTAGCTGACCGCCCTTCTTTCTCACAAAAAACACGGGTGCACCGAAAGGAGACGAAAAGGGCCGAATGAGTCCCTTGCATAGAAGCTCAGCGAAGATATTTCGAAGCAATTGAAGTTCCTCATTGGATAGACGAATCACCGGACGGACAGGGGGCGGCTCGTCTTGTTTGAGGTTGATCTCGAAGTCATGTTCTCGGCGTGGCGGAAGCTCATACGGAAGCTCCTCCCTGAAGATTTCTTTGAATTTATAAACAACTGCGGCAAGTTCCTGGTGACAGTCCACTGCGATTGAAGGCTGTATCCGGAGAGCAAAGAGTTCACACGCTCGTTGTTTGACGAGCTTGTGCAGGCGTTTGAACGTAATCGTCTTGATGACGGGCGGCTTGGAGCGGAGAGACACTACATTAATTTGACGGGGAAACACAGTAGCTTTCGAACCATTTGCGCGCGCGATGGTCATGGTATGCGTCTTCCAGTATACATTCGGGTTTAGCTTGCTAAACCATTCACGCCCGACGGTTATGAGAGCAACATCGTCATGCTCCTGGTTCATAACAGTGACTTAAACGGGTAATGAGGCTTTGGTATCATGACGATTGACTTTCGCGGAAGCTTCGTACAACACTGGCACCGTACTGTGGTCACCAAACTGGCCTTGCGTGCATGCGGAAGGTTTGAGGAGCAGGTTGCAGCGCTTGGCGGCCTCTGGGGACATGAACGCATGCAAAGCACCAAGATCAAGATGGAATGCCACCTCGATACCGTTGATGTAAGCATGGTCGAAGAGATCCCCGCCATAGTTTGTATTGACCGCCGAATGTTGCGGGATACAGGTCTCAAGATCGGGAAGAGCGGCACTTGGGTGCGGCGTGGTTTTTCTCTTTCTGTTTTAGTTTCTTACCGCACTTCGCGCGATATTGATATAGTATCCTTCTCTCTACAGATCAACAGAGCATCCGATTGTCTAATAATGCATTTCTATTACTAATTCTTCGGACACATTTTCCGTAAGATTTTGTAAATAGTTTTCATAACAAGCAAATATAATATACCTATCTTAAACTACAACTTTTGAACCATATTCATGGTAATATCCTAGAGATATGCGTAATACATTCCAGGCTATAATGGTTTGGAGATAAAAATCTCTTTCAATGGGATAAGGATAGTCGGAAAATGAATACTTCGCAAATTGCATATTACGTAGCTCTCCATTTGGAAGCAGCCTTGTGTCTTATCATACAGCGTACCATATTCAATTTTTTCTCCGTTTTGTCCGAGGCCACTTATGACAATGTAGTGAAACTGTAGTAGAAACCCCTCCTATAGTTCAGAGTATATGTTCTTGTTGTATGCTCTTCAAATCTTAAATAGATCCTTTATGTGTTTAACGCCAACAAAAGGTTCTTACGTCTGCTAAAACCAGAGACCTATATGTAGTATAGTCCAAACTGTAACATTCTGTATATTAGGATTAAGTAAACTTGCGCGTATATGGCTTGCCATTTAGTTGTCTCTTAAGTAGTACAGACAGCATTCAAGTATCAGATACAGGTTCAAGTTTTGTTCTTGAGCAGGTTTATCAGTGAAGGACAAGTGCTTAAGAGCTCTTCAAATTTACAGCCTTTTTTACTCTTCTTGTAGTCATCTAACATTGCTGGTGATAACTGGGGCCTGTTTTCTGTAACACAGAATTCCTCGACGTATTCCCCTTTTTTTGAAGTATTTGTGGTGCAATGCCCCAAAGGGGAAAAACACGGAAAGACGTTCCGGATCTTCCTCTCACGAGGTGAGCCCAGTTGGTTAGAGCCCTCCCAGAGCTGTCACGGCGAAGCCGGTTTGTAGGACCAGGAACACCTGTCGGGACTTGCGCAGGGAGGTGAAGGCGAAGAATCGGTATCCGCGTGAGCGGGGTGTGATCCTCAGTAGAGGTATGTTTCCACTTAAGTGGGGATGTGTGAGCGAGTGCACACAAAAAGGCCGCAGGTAGCGCGATGTACTACCCTGAAAGGGGGAAAGGAGGAGAGTGAAGGGAAAGGAGGAAGAGTGGGCGAGGGTGAGTCGCGAGAGCGACGAACAGATACGGCAATGCCAGTGGACAGGACTCCCTATACAGGGCGAAACACCAATGTGACTGAAACAATTAATCTGCCAAGGATGGGTCTATTTAGGTGTGCAAGAGGGTTAGAGGTCCCGTGGTTCACGGCGTTTCTGTCCCAGGAGGAGTTGAGAACGCGCGGAAGCGGCAACAACCAGAGCCAATTCCCCAGGTTGGGGTCCCTTGTTGGGGAAGGTTTACTGGTGCGACGGCAGTGCGCCGTCGCACTAAGTACTAGCTTCCCAGAAATGGGTGTGAAAATAATAAATAAAATCAACTAAAATACTCCACATTTCGTGGCAACATCCACTACTGTGGCCAACCGCCAATTGGCCCAAAACCGTTTCCCACGTGTCCATACCCACCATTGTGGGGCGTAGTTCATATACACACTACACAACCGATAATATCGGGAGAACGATCAAGTACCAGGAATCCCTCCCTGAGGGCGTTGCACTTCATATCCCCCTCCTGAGACTGGAAAACGACCGCGGACGCGGAGCACTCCCAGAAGAAAGTGGGTGATAAAAGCGCGTGCGCCGTCTCCGGTTCTCCGGTAAACTCCTCTGCATCAGAGTTATTAGCCCCTGATATCGCAGCCATTGTATCCTCACCCCGCCTTCGCACCTCCTCGTCACCGAGCGCACCAAAACAACCAACAACAACCACCCTCTAAGAGGGAGAAATTAGTGGCGACAACTACATCAACAACCGTCAACCACCGAGGTCTCTCGGACGATACACCACCGGTTTCTGGTCAGTTCCCCTGCCTCAGGGCGTTCAACCTCTAGTACAACCGGGAAATGTGGCAGTTACGACCGACCATCCCTTCCCACTACCACCTTCGGTGGGGTCTTCCGGAACGGCTCCGGTGATGAACTGGCTGACTTTTAACACCCTGGTGGGGCTCAATCTGATGAATCGGAATCACGCGTCGCGCTTGCGCCTTGCTCCGTGGTTTCACCCGGTCGCTGTCCTAAATGAGGGGTTGGTCACCACTTACGCGGATGGCTCAGACACCCTTCCGGGGGATTTGCCCAGGGCAGTCACCATCTCGTGGGATTGGCGTCACCTGATCGAGATTCCGCGTCACCACCTCCGAAGGAATTTGGGCGAGACCGTCGCTGTGGCGCAGAGCGCAATGGCGCGGATGGCATACCAACGGCAAAGCCGGGCTCCCTTCGATGTACCGGTCCCTATGGAGTTTGGCTTTGACGTTAGCAACTTCCACACTCGCGGGGAGATTGGGTACGGCGAGAACCTGTTTCGCCTCGAGACCCTCGGTTGGAGGAATTTTCACGCAGTGCCGCAGGAAGCCCTTTCTTGGGCGCGGCCGATTATTCGGGCGCAGTCCCGCTATCTTTCGTGGCAATACTGGTCAAACTTCCTCCAGAACTTCATCCGCTATGAGCGGCGCTGGCGATCCCGATTCGGGTATTTCATCCCGTACCAGAACGTGGAGATAGAGCAGATTGCGCCGCCTCACCGACCAGGTCGGTATGTAGCACTCCCCGAGTGGTGGTGCTTCCATGAAGCCTGCCGGGGGTGCTACATAGAACTCCCGCCGGTACTTACGTACCTCGGTTCGCTGCTAATGCAGGATCCCCGGTCGGGGTTGTGGTCCGTAGTGATTACGGAGTGGGCGGCCCGCACTGCGGCTTATATCCTCAACGAGATGTACGACCAGTACCGTCTCTGGTTCGTTCAACCGCGTGTGTGGGCAGCGATCCGAAATCTCGATCTTCGCATCCCGCCTGGGGGCCAGGCCAACAATGAAGAGGTCCTCCAATTACTTGGTTACATCTACAGTGTTAGCTGGGGTGAGGTCCCGCTGGAGCAAAGTGGTCATATGGATGGCGGAAATGGTAACACCGGTGGTCCGGGACTGGGTAGAAACACCGCCCTTGCGGGGGATTTTGTCTACTTTGACCCCTGGGAGTTCCGGGAAATTTCCTCCGAGGAGGCGCGCGAACTCCGCGATGCACCCCGGCATGTGCCGGAAGACCACCCCGTGGGGTACGTCGATTCTGACTACTACTACCGCGCATACGGCGGGGATGAGCCAATGGTCGATAATAAACCGGAAGAAGCCGGGGAGATGGGCGTAGAGGATACCGGCGCTAGCACGGAAGCTCCCTTACAGGGGGGACCTCCGGGGGAGCCGGCTGCTGAGCCTTCGGCGGCAAGTGCCGGACCTTCTATCACCAGCGGGGTGACGGCGAATGAAAAAGAGATCATCGCACGTTTTCTCCGGGGTGCCCGTCTTAGCGCTGCTGAGGTATCGGGGGATGTCACCACTATGGCGGACGCGTTGGCCTACCGCCTCGCTGGTGGTTACGCCCCGGGCAACGGCGAAGAGTGAGCCCCTTTTGTCCAGTTTCCTGGTGTTCTTTCCCTGGCTATGCCAGTTAGTGTAGTGTAGTATTGTGGGGAGCTAGCTGCTCCCTTGAATAAACTTTCCCGTTTAGAACGGTGCTTCTCGGTTGAGTTCCCCGTCTTTGACGGGCCTTGCCTTGTTATCCTTTCCTATCGCTCCCCGCTCGCGCGGCAACGTTACCCAACTTGGGCATTAACCAGCGTGGCTGGGGCTGCAGTTCCCGTTTGACGGTGGTATCGCAGGACCTGCGACCGTGGGAGGTGTTCAATTGGCTCCCACGTATCCCCACTGGGGTCGTACCCGTACCAGCTGACGCGGTATTGTAGAATACCATCCTGGTCCCAGGTGTGTCTGACAAGTCGGTTTACTACGAACTCTCGTTCGTAGACCTGCCGGCCGTGCCGGGTGGTGGTTGTACTCCCTTGCGGGGGCTGGCCGCTGTGCGGTATAATGTCCCTTAGCAGGGTGTTCGGCGATAACTCCGGCGTTGCCGTGCGCTGTGATAGCGGCCGCTGCTCATGCGGGAAGATATCCCTCAAGAGGGTGTGTGGTACCACAGTTTTCACCGGCAAGTCATTCCCCATTGGGGCAGGTTCATTTCCGCTTTCGCGGTATTGCGGGCGAACCGCCAGTCGGCGGGGGACTTGGGCTCCGCCTTCGCGGTTGAGCTCACGAACCGCGAGTTCGCGGGAAGATGACCGCTCCTGCGGATTCGGCATTTCCACAATCCCCTGGGGGGTCCCGTGCGACACGGTGATTGGGTGGCAAACCGCCTCCCTGCCAAGCGCACGAGCGCTCTGCACCATACGTTCCGGCGATGCCGTGGTGTCCCCGGCTACTGACGGGTTGCCTGGGGCTAACTCCGGTACACCGGTATTTTGGTCAAAATTCCCCTTTGGGGGGTGCGGGGCAGGTGCCGATGACACCCTTTTCAGGGGCTTGGCCACTAAGTGCAGTGCACCGTCTACACGCGGAAGAGCAGCGTCCGGTATGACCGGTTTCGAGCGTGCGATGGCGTGCGCTTTTTCCGAGTTCCTCGGTTCTTCCCCGCAGCGTTGCGGGAGGTGGCGCAAATTATTCCCCGGAACGGGGGCTTCAATTCCGTCGACGACGGGAGGCGTTTCCGGCGCTTGTGGGCCAGGGCCTGAAGCTTCGGCTGCGGCTTGGCTGCCTTTTTCCCCAGGTTGGGTGTGGGGATTTCCCAGCGGCGCTGGTGTATCTTGGCGCCTCTTCTCCGCAGGGCGCGGGTCTGATCAACCTGATTGAACCGCTTCCGCGGGGACTTCCGCCAACGGCGGCTTCGAGGCATCGCCCTGCTCAAGGGATTGAGGGCGATCGTCGCCGTACTCCCGTAACGGGGATCCCTCCCTGACAGGGGTGTGCGGTAGCTGCATTTCAACTTCCCGTTGCGACGGCGATATCGTTCCTCGAAAACGAGTGTTCTCCTGCCCCTTCTTAGACGGAGCGGCGGGATAAGGGATAACATTCCCCGCCTGGCGGGTGTAAATTCGTGCCAGGGGGGCGGGCGCTTAGAGGCCCGAATTATCCGGCTGAGCCGGAGAGTCCGACAGGGTCGGTAGGTCTGAGAGTCCCCGGCTGGGGTGTGGTAGTACCGTAGGCCTAGTACTCCCGGAGGATTCCGGTGTTGCAGAGTCCGTAGAAACGGGATGTTCTGAATCCAGGATTACCTCTGAGGAGGGCGGGGGGGCGAGTACGACACGATCGCGGGAGATCCGCTCGTGTGCTCCACCTATCTCTACAACGACAGTGTCGGCATTAACAGAGATGACCTTGAAGGGTCCGTCCGCCACAGGCGAGAGTTTGTGACGCTTCTCCCGTTCCGGGTTGTAGTACTCCTTCTTGATGAAGACGTAGTTATTTGCCCCAATCGGGGGGGTCTTTCCTCGCAAGCGAGTGTCAAAATCCCGCTTGTAAGTGGCTTTGGCCCGTGCCATAGACTTCCGCGCAGCGGAGACCAGCTTGGAAAGCAATGGATTCCATTGCTTCCGGGAGATACCCACTGATGGGAAATTGTCCAAGGTAGCTTGTGGTTCCAGCGCCACAGGCGGGGGTGTTTTAGATAGAACGAAATCGAATGGCGAAACTCCGGTAGTCCGGTGTACCTGCGTGTTGTACGCGTAGGTTACCGCATCAGCGTAGAGATCCCAATTCGTTGGGTGGTCAGCGACGTAGGAACGTAGCTCCGCGAGTAACGTCCGGTTAAACCGTTCAACTTGCCCATTATATTGGGAGTGGTAGGTAGTCGTGAACAAGTTCTTGACATCCAGGATGCGACAAACATCCTGGAAGAACTTGCTCGCGAACTGTTTCCCGTTATTGGAGAGCACCTCCGCGGGGGGACTGTAGACAAAAATCCAGAGCGTCACCAGAGCCTGGGCCACCGTGAGAGCGGTTATCCTCCGAAGAGGGACAGTCCGTACCAGCTTGGAAAAGCGGTCGGTAATGACAAGTAGAAACTTGTTTCCACGTTTCGTGGTGAATAGTGGTCCGAGAATATCGATCGCGATAAACTAGAGCGGCGCCCTTGCGGGGAATAGTTTCAACGTCTTCGCATTTTTGCGGCGTTTCACGCGATTCTTCGCCCATTTGCTACAAAACTGCACGGTTGCGTAGCAACCCACTGCCATGGCGGGCCAACGGAAATCAGTTTGCAGGGTTAGGTAGAGTTTCCTCCTACCTGGGTGACCTCCAATGGGCGCATAGTGTGATAGATGTAACACCCGCGACTGCAGGGAATGAGGTACCACAATCTGTGGGCGGGCTTCGACCTTCCTTACGAGGTAGCCTTTGTCGTTTACCCCGAAAGGGAGATCTTCACCACCGTTGATACGGGCACGAATCCTCGTACAGAAGGGGTCGCCGAACTGTTCTCGGATCATTTCTTCCTGTGATACCGGTACAAAGTTCCCCCATAACGGATTCTCAAATTCATCTCGCGATGCGAGTAGTTCGTCAAAGTCAGCATCCTCGTCCCAGTTTTCTGGCCAAGCGTCAACGGCAAATTCTGGATCATCCGAGTCTATCGCCATGAAACATGGGACTTCTTCATCCTCCGTTGGAAGTGCTTCCCCACTTGTGGGTGACCGCGACAGAGCGTTGGCTTGGTTTTCCTGCGCGCCCTTTTTATAAATGACTTGAAATTCATATTCCGCGAGGCGGAGTCTCCAGCGCATGAGGCGTCCCGACGGGTTGGAGATATTCATTAACCACCTCAACGAGGAGTGATCCGTGTACACGGCAAAGTGAACTCCCATAAGGTAGGGGCGCACAGTGTTCATCGCCCATACGAAGGCGAGGCACTGTTTCTCCGATACGGAGTAGTTCCGCTCATGAACATTGAGCGAGCGCGACCAATAACCAATTGGATGTCGTTCCCTCTCAGGGGTGGTGTGAACAAGAGCACACCCGACCTGGTAGTCGCTCGAGTCCGTATCTACGGAGTATGGCAACCCAAGTTTTGGGAGATGTAGGATTGGTGCTGATGTGACAGCCTCCTCCTTCAAGGAGTTAAAGGCCTCCAATTTCTCGGGCGTAAATGTTCCCAGTTTTGGGGGGTTTCCCTTGCGCAGTAGCGCGTTGAGAGGCGCCGCAGTGTCCGAAAAGTTTGGTATAAACCGTCGATAGACGTTGACCAGCCCCAAAAAAAGCGCAGTTCCGTTTGAGTACGGGGCTCTTTCGCCTCAACGAGAGATTTGACTCGAGCTTTCTCGATCGCTAACCATCCAGGACGGATAATGTGACCCAGATCCTTCACAGTGTCTGTGAAAAACTCTCATTTCCTCAACTTGAGGGTAATTACCGCATCGCGGAGTACGCTCAGCACGTCTCCGATGTGAGTGAGGTGGTCGTCCAACGATTTGGAGAAGATGATTATATCATCAAGGTAGACCAAACAACTCCGCCACTTAAAGCGGTTATGTAGACTATCTACTGCACGCTGAATGGTGGCGGGGGCGTTGGTCAGCCCAAATGGCATCCGCTTGAAGTGGTAGGTCCCCGCGTGGCAGGTGAATGCGGTTTTATTGCGATCCTCCTGTCTAACAGGTACATACCAATATCCCCAATTGGCATCGAGGGCCTTGAAAATGGTGGCGTCTCCAAGGGAGTCAATGCAATCGCCCATACGAGGGATGGCGTATGTGCCCCTAACAGTCACGGCATTGAGCCGCCGGTAGTCGACACAGAACCTCCAGGTTCCGTCTGCTTTCAAATCGAGTACAATTGGGAACGCCCAGGGTGATTGGGCGGGCTTCATCACCCCTGCGCAGAGCATCTTGTCCACTTGGGACTGTTCCCCTTCCCGAGCTTTCGGACCTGTCCTGTAAGGGGGTTGCGCAACCGGTCGCGCACTGGGGATTAGATCAATCCGGTGTTCCGTTGCATTAATCTTGCCAAGCGAGCCATCTCACATAGTGGTGAATTCCCTTAACATTGTACGGAATTTGTCGCGGTGCGACTCTGGCACATGGCTGATGTCCAGCCCTTCAAGTGCCTTATCTGGATCAATCCAGTCGTTGCTCAACGGAGCATTGTCCTCTTTCACAGTTCTCGGTCGCAATTCCGAGTTACTCGGTACGTTCGACGCTAAAGTAGCGGTTTCCTCCCCCTCCTTAGACTTGACGTCTTCGGACGGCGGGGCGAACTCCTCAGAAGAGGTGGAAACTCCGATTACATTGGCGGCTTTCATCTTCATTGGCAGCATTCCCATAGGATGGGGGGTCACACTCCCCATTACTTGGTGTTTAACCAGATACTGGGGGTGTTTGCCAAGGTTGGCAACCAATATCTGGAAAGGAACATCCGGGGAAATGGAAACAATTCCATTAGCCAGCGCCAGCTGGGATTTCTCGTACAACGAGGCAAGAGGTTGTATAACCCGAAGACCGTGTTGACGGGAATTTGCCTGCACCCAGACTTAGGAATCAGGCGGTAGAGGAACCGAGGCAGCGAGGTGGAGCTTATCCTCTCTACGGGCCATGAAGGCCTTACAGATGTCCTCAGGCATAACTTTGACGCAGTCAAATGGACGGGCCATGGACAGGCAAATGAAACACGGCTGATTTGACTACGTAAAACTATCCTTTCGCGGGGCCACTGGAGACAATTTGGGAGTAGCCAGAGCAGATAGTGTGGTCGTCCCTGAGATCAGAACCGATAGTGCAACAGATGGGGCCTAAGAAAAGCTCACTGCAAGTGTCTCTGCAGTTTCGGGGTATCCATAGCCTGAGTCCGTATTGGTCTGCGAGTCGACCAGATGGGCACTTCCTCCCTTCGCCAGGGGTCTGGCGCGTCTCCTGGTATCCACATCACCCGCTTGGCGGGAGATCCTATAGGTCTTCCGGTATCCTTCGGCGAACATCACCAGCTGACGTAACGAAAGGTCCGGATGGGCGGTGTAATGGTCACGGACGGGGGTCCGTATGGCCAGTAACAGACCTGCGATGAAGTATCGCTTAAGTCGACCTTCGGAAAAAACGTTTCCGCAATGGCGGGCCCGTGTCCAAATTCGGTCAGAAAGTCCGTTCCGGTCACATTGGAACCTTGCTGGTATCCAATGACGTCCTGATAGGTATCCATTTTGTGATCGTCAGAGGCATAGGTCCCTAATAAATAATGAACGACCTCAGGGTAGGTTAGTAAGAGCTCCCTGTCGCGGGCATCCAAAGGATTGTCAGAGCCAGATATCTTGGCAACCACATGGTCTTTCGCTTGACCACTGAAGAAGAACTGAAATAAATACATTGCAGCTTCTCCATGGATACCGTTCTGGTCACAGGCCACTTGGACCGAACTCAGAAACCTGAGGAATGTAATAGGATCCTTCCCAGAAAACTTGTTTTGGATGGTCACTTGCATCCTCTTGGCCCACCTAGCAATATTCTTGGCGACAGATGAGATATACCTCTTGGACCGATCCAACAGGCGGTACGTGTCCACGTCCAAGACCTTCTGGAAAGGCTCATTACTCGTGGCCAATGGTCTGAGGCGCCGAACGTCTGCCTCATCCGCATCGGTTTCGGAGGTGCTGGAGGAGTCCGAATGGTCGTCATCAATAAATTTCGAGTGGTCTCTCTTCCAACGGCTCGACCTCTTTGACCTTCGGTTTCTGTTCTTTTTCCTCTGGTCTTTGGCACTTCCATAGTCCCTCGGGACAGGCTCTTCACTGACCCGATGGTATTCCGCGGCATGGCGAATGCCGTATTGACCAATGGGCTCATCTCCAGCGCGGTCTCTCTGCCTCTGAGGTCTCTCTACCCCAGGCGGAGGATGGTCCAATGAACTTTCCTGATGGTTTCCCAGGCTAGGGGCTAATTCTGTAGCTGCTTCCTGGGGTCTGGTCTGGTCTGAACGATGGAAAACCGACGGTGTACTTTGAGAAACAGCTCGAGAGCTGTCGAGTTGGCCTACTTTGCGTGTGATTTCTCCCTGGATGGTCGTGGCGACTGACTCCACTAGGACATCCGAGTGAAAGACCTGAGAAATTAGTCGGTCACCCAAAACGGAGAAACGGTGGCGAAGTTTCCTATCCAACCGGTCCCTTAGAACTTGCTGCACTTTGTCTTCACACCAAGAAAGGAGTTGCGGCCATAGAAGAGCGACAACCTCGTCGACCTTTTGGGCATCAGGGGCAATTGCAGCTGGGTCCTGAGGCTGTAGTGCAATAGTCCATTGGTCGACCGGCCCGTTCAACTGTTCGAACTTCTCGCCAAGGCGAGCGACCAATGGCGACTCCCGGGTGATTCGTTTGGATTGGTCCACTGGGTTAATGGTACGTCCACTGGAACGGCTGCGCTGGCTCCTGTGGTCACTTGCACTGTCTTTTCGGTTGGGTACCGGTACAGGAGTGTCTGAAGCGGCCACGGTGGCTAGTGGGGATCCTTGTTGTGCGTGTGTGGTGGGTTTGGGTTGTTGGTTATCCATGCGGTCACGGTTGCTTCCAGGTCAGAAACAACGACAAGTAGTCCAATGGTAGAAGTCCTATTGGATTTCATTCGGTCTTAAGATCCCAAACGCCTATCCTTGTAGGATTGTAGGTTGGGAGACGAGATGTCGTAGAATACTAGTCCAAGGGTCAAGGGGGGAAGTAGTACCTACTAGGGGTAGCGGTGGCAGAGTACCAGCCAATAGGGTGACAGTCCACTGGGGTCTAGTTGTGTCATGGGCACCTTCTGAATGGCAGGCGCAATGGGCAGGCGTTATCTAAGGTCCCTACACTTCGGAAGCACTCGTAAGGATGGCTTGGAAGCCTTTGTCCGCTGGAAGCTTGAAGGCGACTAGAGGACGGAGGTGGTGCTTGCCTTAACTCCTCAGTGGCCGGCTGCACTTGAGCCTACTAATATAGTAGGCGAGATGCACTAGACAACCGGTAACTACTACTAAATAATTAAATAGAATACTACACTACTCTACCGTGCACTGTGCGGCAATGCCAGGTCCACCGGGGGTCACACTTCAGATCACAATTATCTCCGACCGACGTGGCTAATATTGACACGAGCCAGTGGTGCTCTGTTCCTTCTTCCATCTTTTCGGCACTCCACCTTACCCGCCGTCTGACCGTAGGGCTATTGAACTACAGGTATTGTCACCTTTCCTAGGATTGGCGACACCAAATTGCGATAAACGCACATTAACTCTGACAAAGCTCGAGCAAATCCATCATTGCTGCTCACACAGCGATGTTACGTACTGCTTATCAAGTGCAAAGCCAGGCTTCGTTCGAATTGCCAGTCTTCTAGGACGATGCATTCTACATCATCTTATTCTGCAGTTAGTTTGAGATTGGTTACGGCGAGCGTCTAACAAACCTCAAATATTTGGCATGGAAGAGTTCTTCTGCTGCGTGACACGAAGCTCTAAGCTAGGACAGGCCCATTCGTAGAGCAGAGTTCCGAGAACTTTCCCGGCAGTCACGGTCTGACTTTCTCCAAAACGTAATCCGTCATAAGCGGGCGGTGCTGGAGATACAGATTTGGGAATTTCGTTCAGTACCAAACTGAAACTATTGAGCAGATGGCTCCACCTCACCGACAAGGTCTGTATTTCACGGTCCCCGAATGATGTCAATTTCATGATGCTTGCTTGGCCCGTTATACTGAGCCTTCACTGTTGCTCAATTACTTCAGTTCTGTTCTTATATTGGATCCCCGGTCGTGACTTTGGTCGGTAGTCATAACAAAATGGGCTGTGCCCACTGTTACTCGCAACACCCTTGAGTAACTCTTACCGGGAAATTTTGAGCTGTTTACATCGATGGAATTAATTCGAGAGCAATTCGTTGATTCCTTCCGTGCAAGGATTCGTGCCTGCCTGAAGGCAAAGAACTTATCTCCCGTTTGAGGTAAATGACAACATATATCGCGTTTGGTTGGTCGAATCCAACCAAAAAGTCATGGTACCACACTCCCTGCACTCGCGGGTGCTCCATTTATCCCATTACTCTAAACTCGGTGGCCACATCAGTGGACGAAAGCTCTACCTCACCTTGAGAAGTGCGTTTTACTGGACCGCCATGCCGCCTGATTGCGAAAGAACTGTGCGGTTTTATACGACATGCGCGAATAGTCTGTTGAAGCTCTGCAGCATCTTCCTCGGTCCAAGGTCGTACATTTCCACCACAGATTGGGTACCGCGACACCAGAAACGCCGTGCAAAACACAATTGGGATAGAAACTGTGATAATGAAAGGTGATGAGGAAGAAAGACGATTTAATATGAAGTATAACGTAAGGGACGGGAGTTATCGAAGACAAGCCGTCCGAAACAGGGGTCTTTACTTTAGAATCCAGTGCAAGTCTGCAAACTATACTTAAGTACGGGGCAAGCGAAGAAGAAGATACCAAGATTAAGAAATAGAAGCCTGTGCTGCCCTCGTCACTCGCGAGTTGACCAACTGCTCGGCGGTATGTTATGGCATCCTCCATTGCAGTTACGTCACTCTATACTTCGGTAGAGCCAAGGCTGGCACTATGGAGAAACCGGGCAATGATTTTGTTTTAATTGGCCAAAAAACAGTGAGAACTGAAGGCACTGAAGAACCTGAGGGCCCGGCGTTTGGAATTGTAGAACCAAGTGCCGCTGCTGCAATTACGGGAGATTCTTTGGCGACATCTTCGCCCCCCCTGTATGTCCATAGCTTTCGTCTCTTTGAGATCTTTATTCACTATCTGGTCATCTGCGCTACAAGCGCGGTAATAGTCTTCGGAATTGACGTCCCCATTTGTATGATTATGCGGCATGTGCCGTGGCGCATCATGGAGCTCTCCCGCTTCAGCGGCAGATATTTCCCCGATATCCCACTGTTCGAAGTATACAAATATGCCCACGACAGCCCTGTTTCTACCAAGAACTGGACCGTTGGCACCACCGCCGCCGTTACGCCTGTAGTACAATAGCCCTATGGTCAAAGTACTGGCAAGCTGGAGTGCCAAAGAGGTGGACGAAGGACCAAAGCACTCCTGGCTCATGTCAGTATTAGCGACGTGGGTCGGAGATAATTGTAGTCTGAAGTGTGACCTCCGTTGGACCTGGCACTGCAGCACAGTGCCCAGTAGAATATTGTAGTAATCTATTTAATTATTTAGTAGTAGTTGCAGGTGGTCTAGAGCGTTTGGAAGTCTATATTAGTTGGCTCGGGTGCAGCATGCCACTGAGGAAAGGCAAGCGCCACCTCCGTCCTCTAGTCGCCCTCAAGCTTCCATCGGAAGAAGGCTTCCAAGCCATCCTTACGAGTGCTTCCGAACTGTAGGGACCTTAGATAACGCCTGCTCACTGCGCCTGCCATTTAGAAGGTGCCCATGACACAACTAGACCCCAGTGGACCGTCACCCTATTGGCTGGTACTCTGCCACCGCTACCCCTAGTAGGTACTACTTCCCCCCTTGACCCTTGGACTAGTATTCTACGACATCTCGTCTCCCAACCTACAATCCTACAAGGATAGCCGTTTGGGATCTTAAGACCGAATGAAATCGAATAGGACTTCTACCATTGGACTACTTGTCGTCGTTTCTGACCTGGAAGCGACCGTGACTGCATGGATAACCAACAACCCAACCCCACCACACACGCACAACAAGGATTCCCACCAGCCGCCGTGGCCGCTTCAGACACTCCTGTACCGGTACCCACCCGAAACGACAGTGCAAGTGACCACAGGAGCCAGCGCAGCCGTTCCAGTGGACGTACCATTAACCCAGTGGACCAATCCAAACGAATCACCCGGGAGTCGCCATTGGTCGCTCGCCTTGGCGAGAAGTTCGAACAGTTGAACGGGCCGGTCGACCAATGGACTATTGCACTACAGCCTCAGGACCCAGCTGCAATTGCCCCTGATGCCCAAAAGGTCGACAAGGTTGTCGCTCTTCTATGGCCGCAACTCCTTTCTTGGTGTGAAGACAAAGTGCAGCAAGTTCTAAGGGACCGGTTGGATAGGAAACTTCGCCACCATTTCTCCGTTTTGGGTGACCGACTAATTTCTCAGGTCGTTCACTCGGATGTCTTAGTGGAGTCAATCCCCACGACCATCCAGGGAGAAATCACACGCAAAGTAGGCCAACTCGACAGCTCTCGAGCTGTTTCTCAAAGTACACCGTCGGTTTTCCATCGGTCAGACCAGACCAGACCCCAGGAAGCAGCTACAGAATTAGCCCCTAGCCTGGGAAACCATCAGGAAAGTTCATTGGAACATCCTCCGCCTGGGGTAGAGAGACCTCAGAGGCAGAGAGACCGCGCTGGAGATGAGCCCATTGGTCAATACGGCATTCGCCATGCCGCGGAATACCATCGGGTCAGTGAAGAGCCTGTCCCGAGGGACTATGGAAGTGCCAAAGACCAGAGGAAAAAGAACAGAAACCGAAGGTCAAAGAGGTCGAGCCGTTGGAAGAGAGACCACTCGAACTTTATTGATGACGACCATTCGGACTCCTCCAGCACCTCCGAAACCGATGCGGATGAGGCAGACGTTCGGCGTCTCAGACCATTGGCCACGACTAATGAGCCTTTCCAGAAGGTCTTGGACGTGGAAACGTACCGCATGTTGGATCAGTCCAAGCGGTATATCTCATCTGTGGCCAAGAATATTGCTAGGTGGGCCAAGAGGATGCAAGTGACCATCCAAAACAACTTTTTCTGGGGAGGATCCTATTACATTCCTCAGGTTCCTGAGTTCGTTCCAAGTGGCCTGTGACCAGAACGGTATCCATGAAGGAGCTGCAATGTATCTATTTCAGTTCTTTTTCAGTGGTCAAACGAAAGACCATTTGGTTGCCAAGAGATCTGGCTCTGACAATTCTTTGGATGCCCGCGACAGGGAGCTCTTAAGACCCTACCCTGAGGTCGTTCATTATTTATTGGAGACCTATGCCTCTGAAGACCACATAATGGATGCCTATCAGGACGTCATTGGATACCATCAAGGTTCCAATGTGATCGGAACGGACTTTCTGACCAAAGTTGGACACGGGCCCGCCATTGCGGAAACGTTTTTTTCCGAAGGTCGACTTAAGCGATACTTCATCGCAGGTCTGTTACTGGCCATACGGACCCCCGTCCGTAACCATTACACCGCCCATCCGGACCTTTCGTTACGTCAGCTGGTGACGTTCGCCGAAGGATACGGGAAAACCTATAGGATCTCCCGCCGAGCGGGTGATGTGGATACGAGGAGACGCGCCAGACCCCTGGCGAAGGGAGGAAGTGCCCATCTGGTCGACTCGCAGACCAATACGGACTCAGGCTATGGATACCCCGAAACTGCAGAGACACTTGCAGTGAGCTTTTCTTAGGCCCCATCTGTTGCACTATCGGTTCTGATCTCAGGGACGACCACACTATCTGCTCTGGCTACTCCCAAATTGTCTCCAGTGCCCTCGCTAAAGGATATTTTTACGTAGTCCAATCAGCCGAGTTTTATTTGCCTGTCCATGGCCCGTCCATGTGACTGCGTCAAAGTTATGCCTGAGGACATCTGTAAGGCCTTCATGGCCCGTAGAGAGGAGAAATATCGGGAGCACCACGCGGAAGGCTATCACCGAAGGCCAACTATCCAGAGTACCACAGGAACCCCGGGGAGTTCAAAGTACGTAACAGCCCTTTCGACCCCCGTGCAGCAAACTCAGGTCAATATGCTGGACGAGCCTGTCGATGCAGTCGAGCACCCTGACCATCAGAAACATCCCGTGGCAGTGGAGCCACAGGAAAACGACAGGAAGGACGCATAGACGCGTGCAGTTCCTCTAACCATCAATTGCCTCAGTACGCCCTAGCGGAAGACCCAAGAAAAGAAGAAGAAGTTGAAACCAAAGGACGGAAAGTATCAGGACTCCAGCCATGCGTACGCCGTAGACCCGTTGGAAGACCTTGAGCACGCCGTATGTGTCCTACGGAAGGAGAATTATAGAGTGCACGGGACCCTTGCACTGCAAACGAAAACCACGAGGATTTTCACTGCCGTGCTGGACAAGGGTGCAGGCCCAAACCTGGTACATTCTAAGGTCTTACCGTTGGGCTGGGAGAGGATGCTGCAGGAAAGAGAGTCGTCAACGGTGACGGACGCGTCGGCCTGACCAATGGATATCCGCGGAGCCATCCCGCTTTACATCCAGTTCGGTCACCCGAAAGTCAGGACATGGTTTCTTGTCTGTCCGAACCTGGGGACAGGTGGTATCCTAAGGGCGAGTTTTATTGATAGATATGTAAAAGCTATCTATTCTGGCCAAAGAAAAGTTGCATTCCATCTAAGAACTCCATTGGCCATTGTTAGAGCACGCCCCGGACCCCATGCCACCACCTCAAGACCGATGTTTCCCAAGCGGATGGTATCCAATAAGGTACGCTTGGCCAAGGCGATAGTAATACCACCGATGACCCAAGTAGTGGCCACTGCGGTGTGTGAATCCTCAGGCTTTGTGTCGTTGCAGAATCACCCGAAGCTGGTCACGAATCATTTATCGTTGATGGCCAATGGAGTGATGAATTTTGTGCCCAATATGCCATTTGCGGTTAAGATGAGCAAGTTCCGCGATAAACCTAGTAGGCTGCCCAAAGGTACGGTAGTTGGCACTACCCTACCTGCCCCAGTGGCCATCATGGATGTTCAGCTCGGAAACCTGCCGTCGAGTAGCGAAACAGTGGCCAATTGGGAGAACGCAGTTAACATCGGTGAGGATTTCGAGCCCTATAACAAACAGGTCATTGACCCCCTGAAGGACTATGCCGGAATGTGGAGTGGCAAGCTAAGACAGAAATATGCGACGAAACAACGCATCGACCTCAAGGATGGTGCCGCGGTGCAGTACCAGCACCCTCATAGGACCGCCCTGAAAGGGAGAGAAATAGTGGCGAAAAGAATGGAGAAGATGCGGACCGCCAGAGTGGTTGAACATGCCCCACCCAATGAGGCCAAATGGGCAAGCTCTTTTGTCCTTGTGGCCAAGAAAAATGGTACCGTATGGTTGTTCATTATTACCGTAAGCTCAATGCCGTGACTAAACTGGACACCTATCCTATTCTGAGGATGGATGACTGCCTTGATTCCCTGGGTGAGGCGCAGTTGTTACCACGTTGGACGTAAATTGCAGATAATGGCCAGTACCAGTGGACTACAAGGCTAAGGTCTTGACTACCTTTAAGACCCACGAGGGACTGTTCTGATTCCAGCGGATGCCCTTCGGACTGATGAACGCACCGGCGACCTTCCAGCGGGCAATGGATATCATACTATCCAGGATGAAATGGAAGTTTGCCCTGGTCTACTTGAATGACGTAATCATCTTTTCGAGGTCCGTTGGTGAATACTTCGCTCTTGTGAAGGCTTTCCCAAGGTTACTCCAGCAGGCCAGTGTAACCCTAAAGCTGAGGAAATGTATTTTCGTCAAGCCGTTTATGGATTATCTTGGGAATGTGGTCTTATCTGGTAAGATCCAGTTGGCAAAAACTACGACGAACTCCATCAGGGATGCGAAAAACCAGAGGAAGCACACAGAACTGCGATCCTTTTTGGGTCTATGCAATGTGTACCGAAGGTTTGTCCCTGGGTTCGCGAATATTGCATTTCCGCTGAACGAGATGCTCAAGAAAGGGACCCTTTCGAAATTTGATGACCTAACGGACGAGCAGTTCGAAGCCTACCAGAGCCTCAAGGACAATTCGGTAAACCCCCCAATCTTGGCCTTACCCAGTGCAAACAAACCGTTCATCCTCGATACGGATGCCTCGGCAACCCAGCTTGGATGCGCACTGCTCCAAGAGCAGGATTTTTCCAAGGAATATCAACGGATTGGATACTGGACCCGTTCGTTAACGAAGGCTGAAAGGGACTACAGCACGTCCAAACGAGAATGCTTGGCCATTGTCTGGTCAGTTTTGCACCTGCGGCCTTACCTGGAGGATACTGGGTTTACCATTACGACAGACCACAATGCCATCTGATGGCTTCTGAATATGACCGATGCGTCATCCCTTTTAGCCCTCTGGAGACTCCTGGTGGCCGAATTTGAGTACCAGGTTACCTATAGGACTGGCTAAAAGCACCAACCAAGCTGCTGATGCGTTATCTCGTATCATGATCGATGGCACGGATTAAACCCCAGTGGACAACGAGATTCCCACCATATGGAAGCTCCACAAGATGCAGACGATGATTATGAAATGAATGACCTGGTGGGAGAAGGAAATGGAGAAGAACCCAAGGTCATGTTATGCACTATTGACTGGGAGGACCTATCCTTGGAAGTTGACGTGGCCGGGACGGAAATGGGAGACTTCACCTCCATATCCCTCGAGGAATTCCTCGCGACCCAGAAGGGTGATGAACAGTGTGTCCAGTGGGCTCATCCAGTCGGGACCGCTGGGTCCTTGTTTTATTATGACCGTCATGGAATGTTCTGCAGTCGATCTCCACTTGATGGGGCAATACAGCGCGTTGTTCCAAAGGCCCTTCAGGCAAGGCTTCTATATCTGGCTCATTACTCTCGGTTGTCTGGCCACCTAGGCAGGACGAGAATGTATCAGACCTTAAGGAGATTGTTCTATTGGCCCCTCATAGCCAACTATATAATGGAGACCACACGGAGATGCACAGCATGGGTTAGAAATCGGGGGACACGAGCGCTGTACCATAGGAAGCTTAATTTATTCCCCGCGGTAGGACCTTTGGAATTCGTTGCCATGGACATCCTATGACCTTTCCCTAAATTGACCCATGGGCACTGCTTCATCTTGGTTATTACCGACAGGTTTTACAAGATGACGCGTGCTATTCCCCTACGGTCCACCACGGCAACTGATGTTGCTATAGCGTTTCTGGTCCACTGGATATACCCGTATGGTCTGACTTTATATCTGTTGACAGACAATGGCCCACAATATGTCTCAAACTTCTTTGAACATGTGTGCTTGGCCTTAGGTCTAAAACACCTCCTGGCCACCGCCTACCACCCGCAGACCAATGGGCAAGCTGAGCATTTTAAAAGGACGCTGGCCTCTAGGTTGAGCCACTATGTGGCTGAGCACCAGTTGGAATGGGGCGATTACGTCCAACCTTTAGTCTATGCCTACAATAATCAATTCCATCGGTCCACGGGTACGACACCCTGTGACCTTACCCTGGTCCGGGCGCCTTCGCCGTAGATGGTCGACCTACAGGATACAGGCATCCATCAGGACGCTACTTGTGAAATGAAGCCAGCTCAGGCAAAAAGGTATTCGCGTAAGTCAGTCGATTCTATCCTGAAGGCCACCCAGACCCATTTGGACAAAGCGCAGAAGCGCAACAAAACGGAATTTGATAAGGCCATCTGGTTTGTGCAACAGTTTTCCCCAGGGGACTATGTCCATTTGGACCGGCCAACAAAGGAAAAACACGAGGCCAAGGACATTGCCGCCAAGTTGGTACCTCGTTCCATCGGACTATATAGGGTAATCAAGTCCACTGACCATACGGTTACAATAGAACGAGACGGCCTTCAGGATATTGTGTCGACGGACCGCGTGTATATGGCGCCTCGCCCATTAGTCGTACCAATGCACCACCCTATCGGAAGTGCAAGGGTACAGCAGGCCGTTGCGCGCATATACCCACGCGTTCTGACAACGCCACCTCCCGCTCCGCGCTCACCAAGCACTCTAGTGGTGGACGCGCCCCTCAAGGCTGCCCGTACTATCCGAACCGACGACATTGGTGGCACCGCCTGGTACACTCGCCGTTACCGCCGACCCTCTTGGACCTAAGGTCAATAGAGCGGGTCCACAGGGTACCATTGCTGAAGACTCGGCGCAGCCTGCCGCGTTTTTTGAGACAGACCATGGACAACGCGGCCGCAAAACCGTCTCGTCAGACGATGGCTATTTAGCCTTCGAGGACATGTATTTACCAGAGGAGGACCGCCTCGAATTTGTCGTAGACCGCATCGTCTCCGTTTGGCTTGAAGAAAAAGGGGAGGTGCTCTACAAATTCCGCTGGTATGGCTATGGCCTGGAGAACGACCAGTGGATACCGCCTGAAAACATCCAGGCTAATTTTATAAGTCGCTACTGGACCAAAATGGGCTAGACGGAGCGCGATCTCCGAAAAGTGCGTATCCCTGACCACACATTCACGGCTAAGGCGCTCCGAAGCGGCACTGGCCAATAGGCACGCGCGCGTGCCACGTTGCATCGGCAATCCGCCTCCTGGCCACGCCGCTCGCTCCAACTTCCTCGAAACTTCCGCATGGAGAACAGTGGCAACGCCAAATTCGGACCCATGGAACCGGCATTAGAAAAGCATACCCGAGGAGTCTGTGAAATGTAAATCGCACTTTGAGAACCAAGGTGTATCTCTACCAGAAGCCAACCATGGGGATTCAGCCGTTGGTCAGGGCCGCCCTGTGGAATTTCTCGCTAAGCATATCGCGGCATCACCCCACCATGGGCCGCACGGAGCGTGCCCTTAAAGAGGATTGGGCAATTATGGCCACAGAGGTTATTTTCGGCACTAACCACAAACCGCCCCCGACCAATAGGACTGCGCGCGTGCCACGGCGTGCCCTTGAACCGCCTTTCACGGAACCGCGTTCACCGTCTTTCTCAGGCCAAACTATGGCCGAACTGGAAACGCAGCGACTTCAGTCCCCCGTAGTTGAACTTCAAAAAAAGGTCCCAAGGGGTGTGGAGGGCACGAATGATGGCCAAAAATGTAAGCTTTGACCTCACAAGACACGGAACAAGGGACTTGAATAAAAACTCAGGGCCTGAGGGACGAATATCAGCGAAGCAATTCCGAACTAGCACTCATGTGGACAGTGTGGAAGACTCAAGGCTTTACTTAGTACGCCAGCGACCATTTAGGGCGAAGGAACGGCGGAAGAAACGACGCACGTGCACTTGTGAGCTGGGGTGTGGGCCGACGCGGACGAGTGAGCCGGAGAATTTTCGGTGTCTGTCAGGTTCAGACCGGTTCTGTTATCCAAGTCGGCTGCCACGGAAGTTGAAAGAACTTTAGTGTTCTCCTCCAGAATGGTCGCCAATGCCTCCTTGACCTCTTGGTTCCTACCCACCATGGAATCGTCCCGTGAAGCCCTACGGACCCGCGACTGCGCCGCACGCAACCCTTCGACGACCCCAAGGGGTGCGGTTACGGCTGCCGAACCGCAAACCCCGACGAGCTCCTCATAGGCTCGAGTTACAGCCACAGATATCGCATGTGGCGGAGGAGACGCTGGCGAACTGACCGCCAAAGAACGGAGTGGACTAGTAACGGTGGCCGTTGGACCAATGGAAGTCTCAGGAAGCTCGACCACGAGGTGCTCTGAAGGTGGCTCCCAAGAGGAAGCAGGGACAGGCACGGTTGGCGAACCGTCGGAAGGAGGTCTCAGGCAAGCAGCATCAAACCCAATGGCCTGCAGATATTAGTCCAGGATGGTCCGATGCGGTAAATAGACTGGGGTATCCAATAAGGGCCTCGCCTCGTATGCCTTGCCATCGTCGCGACCCAAAGGATGCTCCGGAATCGCCCAGAACTTGTCTGCGTCGTAGTTGTACCACAATTTCCAGGGGTCTTTGCCTAATCGACATGCAGGACATAACCTAAAAGCTCCTCGGTGTTCTCCGCGCTATACAAGGTCCCTCGGACTATGTTCTGAACCCCTGGCACGCCATATGAACGCAATGAGGCGGAGAGGCGGGGGCACCAATCGGCCCTCAGGACTCGGAATGATTTCCTCCTTCCAAATAAGATAGTCGGCCTCACGGACTTTCGCCTGCACGCTGGTACTAGCAGTATGCAAAAAACCATGCGGCAGAATACCGCTCATTTCACAAAGAATACCTGCCTGGTAAGCCAGGGGAGTCGCTGACGGAAATTGCCCTGGATTTGGGGGGTGTGGTAAGCCACAATGGAGGGAGTAGGGACCATGAGGAGATTAGATAAATGAAAAATGGACGCCTCAGGGCTCGCAGCGACCGGAGGCATGGGAACATAGACGTTGGCCCTACGGTACAGCGGCATGTCGTGGAATTAGATCTGAAGCCAGCAGAAGAAGTACTTCAAATTTGTCCAGATACGGCCGTCGGGTTCGATCATGTCATTCCAAAAGGACCTGTTGGAATTTCATTACGGCCAATCATAAGGCGGTTTGTAGCACATCAGCCCCAGGAGGTTATGGTCGCCAGGTGGGAACAAAGACCGGGGGTCACCGTGTAAGAGATATAGGTCCGCGAGGAGCCGATTAACCCTCCATGGGTAATCTTCTTCTTCGTCACATTGGACGTACGGCATGTCCATTCAGACCAAAGTACGGCAACGCGCCACCGCCCGGACGTCTGCGGTGAGATGTAGCCTGCGGTTTTACCAAGAGGTCTCTCTCGCGTTCTTCTTCTCACGGACATAATTCAGAATTGCCGCAAATCTATGGGCGTCCAAATATTGGTCCTGGTAGCGGATGCGTTCCTCGACCGAACTGGGCAAATGAGTACTCCTCACGGCCATGGGATTGCACCCCAGGTTATGTTCATACCTCTCCCCAGGATGGGCGTACGCGCTGCTGGTGGGGACTAAAGCCATTGGAGGGGATTCAACAGTGACGGTCGACCGCGGGATGGGGTTGGCTGTGGTCGCACAGTGGGCGAGGGCCCCAAGGGGTTAAGTACCAATCTGTTGTAAAGGACATGCAGATTGGATTAATCGCCAACTAGAATGGCCAAGGGTCGTAATGGTAGGTCCCCCGGGTGCACTATAACGTGAACACTAACGGACTCCGCGCTCAATCGCCGTGGTGGTAGAAGGGGCGACCCGGAAGAAGTGGAGCGAACGAAATAGTTGCGAACGCGCAGTAGCGACACCCACAGCCGTAGACGTGGGTACCTAATGTATTCACAAGTGATGCAATCATCTCCGTGGCCACAGGCATTTGATACGGGACAAAAATGCGGGCACGAACAATGGGCGATCCATGTCCCTTCCCAGCCCTTACTAAGGCCTAGTAGGGGGGGGGGGTGCTAAACGAGTTAATCGACCATTGGGATCGTGGCCAGCGCTAATGCAGCTATCTACATCAACATTTAAACAGGAGTACACGGAAATGGGCGTCAGGGAGAAGTTTGCCTACCGTGAATTCTGCCGAGGCGGCAGAATCTAAGTGGGTGAGTATGTAGTAAAATAGCCCTAAGGTCAGACGGCTGGCTAGCTGGAGTACCAAAGAGGTACACGAAGGACCAGAGCACCACCGGCTCGTGTCAATATTAGCCAGGTGGGTTGGAGATAATTGTGATATGAAATTTGACATCCTGTGGAACTGGCACTGCATTACAGTGCACGGTAGAATAGAGTAGTATTTAATTTAATTTTTTAGTAGTAGTTACTGGTAGTCTAAAGCACCTCGCCGACTATATTTGATGACTCGAGTGCAGCAGGCCAGTGAGGAGTAAAGGCAAGCACTACCTCCGTCCTCTAGTCGTCCCCAAGCTTCCAGCGAACACAGGCTTCCAAGCCATCTTTATGAGTGCACCCGATCTGTAGGGACCTCATATAACGCCTCCCCATTGCGCCTGCACGTCAGAAGGTGCCCACGACAAAACTAGACCCCAGTGGACTGTCACCCTATTGGCTGGTACTCTGCCGCAGCTAACCCCAGTACGTACTATTTCCCCACTTGGATTTTGGACTAGTATTCTACAACAATACCCTGTAGCTCTTCCGGTAGGATTTTGGACCCATATGCATAGGTGGCGATCAAATCCCCGTCCAGCACAGCTGTCGGATGGAAGCATGGCATGAGTTGGAGACGGAAAATATGGCTGTGGTTCATTTTATTCAGCTGCACAATGGCGTAGTATGATGGCCACTGCGCAACCGTAGTCGGTCCGGTAGGGGCCATTGCGGGTAGAAGTTGAAAGTGCTGCTTTTGAGCAGCACCAAGATTGTCCAGTTGCACTGGAGGATTTTTTCTTTCGGGCACAGACCGAAAACGCTTTGTGAAGTTGGCTCCAGAAATTATCTTGTTTGCGAGTTTTCTTCTCCTACAGATAGAGATACTCCGTTTTACACGGTTCTCTGACCCTCTTTGCACAACCAAAGGCACCTATCATTTGGAGTCTTTTACCGAACATTGTGATTTCGCCCTTGAGTAAGTTTTCAACCGGCCATTGCTATTTGTCTTCTCACTCTTGTGACTACCCCATAGGTATCTCTGGTCCTCCCACCTTACTAAGGAAGTTTTTCATTATCTGTGGCTCGTGCTCGCCCGCACTCGCACGTGCCGCCTCTTGTGGAACCGATACCTCTAAGAGAGAGACAAACACTGCTCAGGCGGATAAAAGGTTCGTAACCCCGTTTTCCTGCGCAATTTACAAAGCAATGGCCTTGGACGTACACCAGACTAAGTCGTGTCGTTTCGGGGAAGGGCTCAACCACTGTGTTACCCTCAGTACAGAAAGATACCGAGCTTCTTCGTAAATTTCCCCGACTTCTGGTCTTGCACTACAGTTATTACGTAAAGACTTATTTTTCTCAAGTATAATTTCATAATTCATGTGTTCTAAGCAAGGGGATATGTTTTTTAATAAAATAACTTCGATTGCTAGGCAGTTATCGCGGTATATGTCTCAAGCATGACACTCGTAAATATCAGTAGGCTGAGCGTGACACTTTCCAGTTTCAAGATGCTTTAGGGGCATGCCCTACTCACTTTGCCACTTTCGTAAGGCTTGTACTAATACGGTTCAGTAAATAGTTTTGCTCTTTTCTCTCAAATGACGACGGCTGTAGATCGTCAACCATGACAAAGTGTGCTTCGTATATTATGTTACGCCATAAACATTGAGACTCTCTACTGGTCCCATGACCTCCTTCGGCTAGATGGCTGTCTCAGTCAGTCCGTAAAGGACTACGGTTAACGAAATTGCCATTTCCGACCGCCAACAAACGCACTGTAAGGTTCTGTCGTAGAGCGGTTCGCGGGATTCCCGCGTTCGTTTCCGGTTATGACGATTCGCCATGGTTGTGCGTTTCAAAGGATGTTAGGCTCCGGCAGTTGCGACGGCTTTGCCTTAATTTTTGCGTGAAGACCACGTGAGCGGAGGAAGCGCAAGTGTTCGTGTAGGATTTCGATCGGGAGATCACTTCAGGAAGTGCGCGAGGGCGCTGCACGCTGAGAGGAGATTGATGTAGCGCTGTGGGCCTTGCCTTTATAGAGAGGCCAGAGGTCTGGCAGTTACGGTGCAGTGCACCGCTAATTTAGAGGGCGGTGCCCTGAAGTTGTTAGTGTTTGGCGGCACTGCCGCCCTGCACTACGCACTCACCAGGCGTGTCTACGTGTGGCACTGGCCCTTAGTTGACTGCAGCACATGGGCGCGTGTACACTTGTACAATTATGTCCTTATTTTAGTATAGTAGACTAATCATAGGACAGCTGTCGTAGCGGGTGTCGATACTAGCATGCCAAGCTCCCGCTCCAGCTTCGTAGTAGAGCCCGCCGGATTCTTGGTGCATTCAGAACTCCAGTTCTCGTTTTGCAATTCAAATCCTCCCGTACGTATTCCCGTGTCTACGTGGAGAATACTGGCTATAGCCTGCGCAACTATACTCGAGGTCGACAGGTATTACCTGTTTAGTCCTCGTCTATACTGGACTTCGGCCGCCAGTAGTGCGCGTTGTGGAGCAATATCCCTAGGCGGGAAATCCTCCCAAGTTGTTCGCAGCCTTGCTCTCTTGTGAGATAGGCGCAGCGACAGGGCCCTCCATACCACACGGTGTTCAGGTGTAAAACCGATGTAGCTTCTGGGTATACCAACGGAGGTGATATGGAGAATCGGGTTACCAGCTGGTCAACGCAGTGCACAGGTCCGTATGAGCGGTGTTCCGGTGTACGGAGAATCCAGAAAGGGAAAAGTGAAAAAGGGGAGAAACCAAAAGGGACGGTACAACCCAGCGGGTCGTGCGGAAAGCCAAAAGAGACCCGGCGGTGGGAGGTCTTGCTGGCTAAGCCCGCACAGCAAAATTCAACACTGAGTCGAACGGCTATCTGTTCCCACGATAGAAAGTAACCAAAGTGGTGAAAGCAGTGAACACTGTGCGAACCAACGTGGTAACAAAGATCAGCGGTCCTTCGTGATACTGCGCGGGTGAGTATAAAGAGACCAAACGCGGTCAAACCCCAGCAGGAGTTGGTCACTTCGCACAGGCGGTAAACTCAGAGCCAAGTCACAGCTTGTCATTAATACATGGTGAAACGACAAGGCCGTCCTCCCTTAAGTACTATTGGGTTACTATAAACTACGAATACTACTACTGTAGTTTGTTACACTTGTGTGGTTCACACTCCTGTGTCACTTGGTAGCACTGCCGGCCACGGTGCAACACGACACGTGTGAATCGTCCCAACCATGAACAATATCCGTACGCTTGCCACGCGTCCATCTGATCCAGATACCACAGAAATCACCGACGAAGGTTCCAAAAATACCAATTAAAGTTCATATCGAATTTCACCCAATATTTCCGAGGGGCCACTCATACCTCAGTTGAACCGATGCCACGTCAGCATTGAATCATTTATGATCCACCTCGCCTGAGGGTATGCGCGCACGCATTGATCTACACGTTTTGCGCTGTCGCTTAGCTAGCTAGGCTAATGACAACCTTGCCTTCTAAGTAGACAGCCAACCTATTGTGTTGACCCCGACGCTTGGGTGCGAACACGAACCTCGGTTTGTGAGCATCGCTCACTTTGAGTGCCAGAAGGCACAGCCGTAGCGGATGTATACCTCTGGGCTCTGGCGCAATCTCAGGAGTACCTGCGTTCCTGTTGCCATCCGTTGGGTGTTCAAGTTTCCACGTTCTCCGTTGCCACGTGACGTTACAGTTCGACTGACAGTTCTTTTGAATAGCTTAAAACATTGGTGGTAAGTGTTTGAGACACTTCTTCCTCCGGAATGGGTGGGATGAGCCCAGTAGCCGTACTTCCGTTGGAAATATAGAACCGAGCTCGGGACTCGAACTATTCTGCCCTTTTTGGGATACTTCTGTCAGGTTCTGACTGCTGTTAGCGCCGAAGATAGTGTCTGGTTTCCCGAGTAGCGCATTGGACTATAGTAAGCATCTACAGCTGCCATCAAAGGAGGCAATGATAGCAAAGAAGGTGGGCTTTTTCTTGGGACTCTTGTGAACGACTTCAGAAGCAAGCAGTTTGACGATAATAATATTGAGAACGATGATGAAGCGCACTTTAATATCAAAATGGATAATTGAAAAGCAATTGTGTTCTCTGGAGAGACAAAAGCTAGGTACGCAGAAATGGTATCTGGTAAAGAGGGGATTGAAAACCTCGTAAGAATCAGCGGTGGAAAGGAAGTCAAAGTGAAGTTTTTCTTCATGCTGTTCAAGAATGGCAAGCACGGCTACCGTATCCGTTACATTCCAGATGAAATTACAAATCTACCTTATCGCAACGGGCCCAAATAGTGGATCTATACAATATTGATGCCTCAGTGCCTTGCAGGAAATATTTGGCCGTGTTTTTGCCAAATGGTAGTGAAAATCTTATATAATGATATTCTAAGCGAAAAAATGAGACTGCGGAATTCAAAGAAGCCTCGGATGAGATTAACGTGTATATTTGATACTTTTCCGTAAATAAAACACACCTTGTTTAAACTGTAGATTATGTTGTGATTAAAAAGATTAAAATTGCTTGAAACTCACATTCAAATTCATGTAAGATGAGAAAATTTGGAGAAAGTGCATATCGGCTATCAAGAATATGTGTAATTCTAGGAGAGCATTTTTACATCGTTCAGTCATATTGACTGTGCAGGAAGTGAATCGGTAGCGTAACATGCATAGGTTGACTTACGCTAGAGAGAGCATGAGACATACAGTGATGTCTTTACACGGAAACGAACTGTGAGAGGAACGTTACCTTTATACAAAACTGTAGAGAATTGTCGCAAAGCATCGCAATTATTCGAGGGCTAAGCCATGCAATATTGCCAGGGATACTGCGAAAGATTCGTAGAGCTCGCAAAATGTAGCTGTATTTGCCTAAAGTATTTAGGTTAGAACCAAATAATGTGACCCACGTCAAATTGTGTTGTATCTTAAATAGTGTGGTACCGTTGAACGTATGGCCCACTCTAATAAAGGTTTCCTTGGTTCCGAAACTCTTTCTTTAATTAGTGTGGGCCACGTTTAATGCAGTCACTGGGTGTAGGGGTAGAGAAGAAAGGGTGAGTGCGAGTGTTTTAAGAGAAGCGGCGATGCTGAGAGTCAAAGATAGGAGAGGGCCTAGGACGAAGACGTCGGACTCCGGGCAATTTTGCTTACTCCTGTGTTTTCAGATTATATATTGATGTCGGTGATTGAAATGGAAACTGAAAAACTCACAAGCTCTCATCAAGTCACCTGCTGTAAGCCACGTGATTCTGTGAAGTATGGTTTCTGTCAGGCATTCCCCTCCATCTGTTCCCCTAGGTGGAAAAGGCGGGGAGGGGGTGGAGTCCATATGAGATTCGATCTCGTTTTAAGGACCAACCAACTCTCGCCGCTTCCGCCCAAGCCAACAGCCTCCGCCGTGCCGCACCCCAACGCCCCTTGTGAGTGCTGCACAAAGGTTCACAAGAAGAGCTATGGCTCCGGCTGCTTCTGCTCCGTCCACTGCGCCCGCCGCGTCGCCGCTACTCGCAAATGGGAGAAGAGTCGCAACGAAAAGTCCAAAACACTGATAACTATTCGTCCCGCTATGCTCGCTCCTCGCCGATCCACTCAGCAGTGTGCGTTGCCATTTTGAACGGGTAAACGCCGTCGAGTGCTAGTCAGTACTGAGCTGGAGCGCTGGCACATCTCAGACTCACCGCCGTCGTTCTACATGCTGCAACCACATCTGCCGTAACCGATCAATTTGCCTACCAACACCCCACCACCACCGGTCTGTCATACACCGCTACTCCGCTCTTCCATACCTATTCTGCTTTCCGCCGCTCCTTGTACGCCGCTTCAGCACGACAGCTATCTGCCGCTTCAGCACGACAGCTATCTGCCGCTTCAGCACGACAGCTATCTGCCGCTTCAGCCCGCACTCCCGAATCATACCGTACATTATTTGAAATCAATCGCACGTGCCAACCCCCTCTCGCCACTTCCACCCAGGGGGGAACAGCCTCCACCGTGCTGCACTCGGTCTCCACAGCGCCCGCAACTGCTGCTACCAGAGCTCCAAATCGTGGCCGCACAACGTCCGCCGCGCTCTGCGTGCTCGTGCAGTCATGCGAGCAGCTCCTGCAGCGCTACAGACTCCGGCGCCGCCACCCGCAGTACCGCATCGCTACTGCAACGTATACACGACAGAAGAAGCTGCTAATCGACGTAATAGGGAAGCATGGCAGCAAATATTAATTTTGTCGCTGCAACTCTTCATCTATTGCTCTGGCCACTGCGAGCATAACACCCCTCAAAAGAGGACACCGACGAATTCGCGCCACGAATATCATTCCTCCCAATACAACTTGTATATATAAAAGGGGGAAGCGCTCCAAACGATGTCGAAGAGAGTATTACAGCTCATTTACTTTCTGGTGGCCATATGCCAGACCCACCGGTAGGCCAACAAACTGGGCAACTTTTTAACATCGTAAGATGGATTGATAGCGCTATCCTGAGGCGTCAAACGATACTGTGCCTGAATTGAGAGCGCGTCTTCGGTAGAAGGCCCTGCATTGGAGCCTTCGTCGTCAATAAAACGACTAGGCCAAAGGGATGGTTCTGGGGAAGAATTGTCAGATATATCTCGAACGAGCCTGATAAGATTCGACTGTGGATGCTTACCCATTGTATTATGGCTGTAAAACTGTTGCTGAAATTATTCAGGACCGTCAAAAGATATGATATAGACAAAAATTACCCTAAAAAGTATTATATCTTTTGCCAGGTTGGCCCGACATAGAAAAGATGTGGCCCATGGCAGTCTATTATGAGTTTTTGCTTAGAAATAGTATGCGTAACTAGAGATTATGTGCCTAGCCTAAATGTCCATAAAAGTCCGAGGTCAGCGGCTTCCAAGCCAATTCAGACCAGATAATTTCTCTTTTGTTTGGCGAAACCGTGCTTCTCTTAAATTTTTCTGCTTCTCTTTGCTTCAAACACTACTCAACTCCACTTTTTTGCATAATCGTGCAGCTTGACTTTTTGCACGTTTTAAGTGACTTGCCTGGTTTAGTCTTTTAAGAGATCAGTTAGCGGACTGATTTGCTCTAAACTACGCATTTCACTTAAGATTTTGGTAGTGCGTGCTAATTGAAAGCATTTGTATCCTTATAGCGCTATACCTAAGTTTTTGGTCGCGCATCTTTTGTCTACATTTTTCTTCTCTACCGCTGCTAGTGGGCTGCTGTCCTGTGTACACTTTTATCATCATCTATTTCCGCCTTGCCTTATTCGAGGCCGTGTATTTCTTGTGCCTGCCGCCGCAGTACTCACGCTGCTATGAACCCTTTTCGGTTTACTTTCTATTGGCATTGCACGCCAGTGCTGGTACTCTCGAGCTACGAACATATTTTCAAGCTACTCTCCAGCAAAGAAGGGTACAAAAAGGGCTGTTGTCGTCTGTTGTCATGAAATCGTGCAACATGACACTCCCAATACCTGTAGTAGCCTACTACTAGTAGGTATGTAATATAGCGTTGATATAAAGGATTCTTCTCCCAGCTTTCATTTGCGCGCACATTCGTGAGAGAAATATGGCGTTTACGATCGAGGGCGTTCCGCCGCAGACTGGAAAAGTGGTCATAATCACGGGCGCCAGCTCCGGCATCGGACTGGAGGCAGCGCGCGTCCTCGCCAAGAAGGGTGCGCACGTCATTATGGCCTGTCGCAACCTCGGAAAGTCGCAGCCGCTTGCTGACGAGATCAATTCAGAATGCGCCGAAACCGGCGGCAAGGCCACTCTCGTGAGGCTTGACACTACTGATCTCGACTCCATCGATTCCTTCTCAAACGAACTACAAGCTGCCTCAATCACTCAATTGGACGTGCTGTTGCTCAATGCGGGTATAATGATGGTCCAGTGGGCTACTCGGCCCTCCCGAAGCGAGCTACATCCAGAAATCGAGTCGCAGATGTCTTGTAATGTCGTCGGTCACTTCTATCTCGTGCAGAAGATGTTGCCGTTAATCAGAAGCACTCCGGGCGCACGCGTCATCACCGTTTCCTCCTTAGCTGCCGATCAAACCAATCCCACCGACAGCATCAACTACGACGTCTTTCTCGCAAAGACGCCCGAAGAATACAGCAAAATGAACTCATACTGCGAGAGTAAGCTCTCTTGTCTGCTCTTGGCACATGAGTTAGATCGTCGTTTCAAACAGGCAAACATCGACGCCTTTGCGATATCAGCCCATCCAGGCTACTCGCGAACTTCCCTGCAGCCTCGTTCTGATTCGTTCCTCTTCAAGATCTTTTTGTATGCAACACTCCCTTTCAGCATGAAGGCGGAAGGAGGGGGGCTTGTGTTATCTATGGCCGCTACCGCAGATCGCTCCGAAATCCCACCGAACCCGTACTTCACCCCGGGCGGCTTCCAAGGCTTAAGCGGCGCCCCTATTGCAAATGGAAAGATGTGCGCTCATGCAAGAGACGACGCGCAAGCGTTTAAGCTGTGGGAAACATGCGAAGAGCTTTGTGCCGTCACCTCGGACATTTGAACCAGACCACCGTGTCCTACCAGTCTCAGTGATGAGTGATCACTGATTACCTACACCCACCATTCTGTCGTCAAAAACCACTAGTTTGAGCTTGTACTCGTGCCGCCGTTCCCTTGCTACAATTATCAAGGGACATTCTTGAACGCGTTCAACCACGACTACCCGGTCACCTGCTGTTCACAATAAACCGAAGATAAGATATAGTATTCCCATTTCGAGAAAGGGCCCAAAACATCTTGTTCGCACCTGCGCCACAAGAAAGGCCAGTGCGCAAGATGAACAGCCGCGTGCTACTAAACACAGGGCTCCTCAGTAAGACATATATCCGCACCTCATTCGAGCTCAACATAAGCGTCTCTCAAAGCTTTCATTTCATGGGCAGAGACAAGACCACAGAGCGAGTGTTCCAACGCACCGCCAACGTACGTTTTCAGCCACGAACGCTGGTGAACGCCTTTGCTCCTCGTAGTAAATATGTCAGGAGTGAAGCTCTTTGAGTCACAAGCGTGGCTATGAGAGCTCAGTGATTCGATCTGTTCACCCTGGGTGTGAAGGCTACTAATTCTGGAGGCATGTAAGCCAGCAAGTATGGGTCCAAAAGAAATCTTCTCTATAACATGTTGTTCGCGCTGTCCTGGTTACCAAGGCACGCACAGGTCAGATTGGTGCTATATATTGAGGAAGGCAGTAGTGTTCATGTAAACACACAAAGCGATACCACCTTGAGAGACAAAAAAAGGAAAGCCCCGCACCATTATGAAACGCGTAGCAGCAGCACTTTCCGTCACTACATGTGTACTACTTATATCGAGCGTGGTAAAAGGTGCAACTATTGCAAGGAAACGTCCGCCTCAGAAGTCTCACAAGGAGTGCCAAAAACTTCGAAATCGACGTGCGGCAGCAGACGAAGAGGCGTTGATACTTCCACAAAACCTGGACAGCAGATCTTCAAGAGATGAGGAAACAAGTTCGTCCCACACGGTCGTCAACATCACTCCCGCTGAAGAGCGGAGAAGTCGACACCTTGGAGCAACGGCTTACTTGAACAAAAGTAACCACCGTAGGGGTGAGAATAGTAGCGAGAAAGAAACGCAAAGTAAAAATGCAAGGCGACGAAGGCAGGAAGAGCGTAACTCGGGTTCGCAGAGTCGGGAGAGATCACTGCAAGCAAACTTGATACAAGCAGCAGAGCAGGAAAGAAACAGAGACCATTCGCAAGGTCCAGATCAAACTGCGACAGGAGTGCGTCCGGTTGGAGTTGCCGATGGACAGGGTACCGTAGAAGAGTTGAGACCAATAGTTGTTTCTTCGCAAGCTGCAGTGACACAGCCAAACAAGGAAGAGTCGGAACAGTCGAGGCCCGAAAGGAGACAAGCATCAACTTCCCAAGCACGGCGAAGGGGCAACAGGAGCATGCCGCAGGTGGGCGGGAACGGCGGACATGGCGGAGTAGGAGGACTATTCGGTGTCGGGGGAACTGGCGGACGTGGCGGGACGGGAGATGTCGGCGGCAGAGGTGGCAGGGGGGGACCAGGCGGAGTAGGTGGAGATGGCGGACGAGGGGGAGACGGAGGAGCGGCTCGAATGCGCGGTGGGCGGGGTGGAGAGGGTGGAAGTGGTGGTGACGACGGTGGTGAGGGCGGCAGAGGAGGCGGCGGGGGGTTTGCAGTCGTTGATGGATCAATGGGCGGGGAAGGTGGGGATGGCGGGGATGGAGGGAACGGTGGGGGTGGTGGAGATGGTGGGGACGGTGGGCACTCGTTTGGAAGAGAGGGAAACGGTGGGGATGGCGGGGATGGTGGGGAAGGCGGGATTGGAGGAGATGGTGGGGACGGGGGAAAGGGTGGCGAGGCGCCCGAATCAGGGGTGGGTGGGGATGGGGGAGACGGCGGGGACGGCGGTCGACAGGGAGGTGAAGGCGGCGATGGTGGGAATGGAGGGGAGAACGGCGACGGCGGGGACGGCGGATACGGGTATGGCGGCGGACACGGTGGTGACGGGGGAGATGGCAGTGGGTCCGGCGAGGGGGGAAATGGCGGTGACGCGTGGGGAGGAGGAATTGGAGGGGACGGCGGGGATGGGGGTAACGGGAGAAAGGGCGGACGAGGCGGAAGACCGTGCGGGCAACATGGGCGCGATGGATAGCTCGTAGTTAGAACAGATCTGCTCCGGAAGGCGTACGGAAGAGCGACCAGAGCTGCTCGCGAAGCGCGGCGTCGGTGCGAAAATCGCCCAACATGACGGAGGTTAACATGGTGGAATCTGTGCTGCGGACGCCGCGAATAGAAGCGCACAAATGACGACCCTCAACGATTACGGCCACGCCACGTGGACGCAACACGGCGTTGAGAAAGTGCGCAATTTGACGCGTGAGGCGTTCCTGAAGTTGCAACCTCTGAGCGAACATTCGCACTATGCGCGGCACCTTGCTGAGACCTATGACTCGGCCATCGGGGATGTATGCCACATGAACTCGACCGGAAAAGGTGAGCATGTGATGTTCACAGAGGGAGGAGAAGCGAATACCGCGAATGTGAACGGCGTCTGTGGCGGCTTCGTTGAAGATGGCGCCGTTGAGGAGCGCGGTGGCATCGACGCGGTATCCGGAGAGCAGCTCGGAGAACATGAGGGCGACGCGACGGGGAGTGGAATCGAGGCCCGGACGGGACGGATCTTCGCCGAGCGCGAGGAGAAGGGAGTGCACGGCGCGTTCGGCAGATGAGGTGTCGACGGGCGCCTTCTGCCCGGGTTGGACGGCGAGCAGCGCGTCTGGAGAGTCGGCGTCATTCTTGTCGTCGCGTTCGGAGCGGCGTCTCTTTCGCGGCGACGGCGACGGCGACGGCGAGGCGTGTCCGTTTGCGACGGCGGGGGCGGAAGGTGTTCGCTCCATAGGGTCAGGGGGCGGAGGTGGAGGTTGAGGCAGAGGCGAAGGCGAAGGCGAAGGCGAAGGCGGAGGTCGTTTAGCGACGGCGGCGCCCGCGCCGTTTTGGTGGCTTCGTTGTGAATCACATTTGGTGAGGCGAGTGATGCTGCAATTGTGGCCGCACACGTTGTTCACACGGCGCATTTGCGATTGTGTGGGGATAAAAACGCGTATGGCTCCATTACAGACTTGGAAGCGTGGCCGAGTGGTCTAAGGCGCTAGTTTAAGGCACTAGTCCTTCGGGGCGTGAGTTCGAATCTCACCGCTTTCACTTCTTTTGATCTCGCTCATGCCTTCCGTCCATGCCTATTTCTTTTTATTGACTTGGAGAGCACACTAACTATCATTGCCCCCGAGTGTTCATCTTCAGTCGAGCAAGTGACCTGGAAGAACCTTGCCTGCATGAACTATCAGGTCAGCTGTTCGCACCTTCAATCCCTCCGTCTCAGCTCAAGAAATGCATCTCGTATTACTAGTATCGTCGAAACAGCATCTTTTATGTGTACCTCGTGGCCTAGTCACAACACCAACCACATGCACGGTCTTCGCTGATCCCAGGCTCATCTTCACCACAAGACGCGCTCCTCAGTCGCATCAATACCGCAGCCCTTCCCTTCCTTTCATATAACGTCCAGATCAGTCTCCCCCACTTCCGGCTATTCACCAATACCTTCGAAGAACATGACGGCCAGCAATCTGAAGAAACTGCAGCTCTCTCCTGATTGGAATACCAAAGAACAACTCCGTCAACTTATGCATATCAACGCTTCACGTTTCCTTGTATGTTTCAGAGCTCAACTAAAACTGATTGCACCCTTTTCACAACATCTTTAATTCTACACTTAAATCTCGTGGAGGGCTTACAAAACAGATATCCTTCTTGTCGAATGGCTTGCAAACAGAGAACTGGAGTGTCTAAGATACTTTTCACCGTCTTGGGAATAAAAAAGCGTATTGTGGTCCTACGTAGTGCCATAGAATGTATTGTATTATAATTCGTGAGCTTACAATTTTTTTCCAATGTCCATCTGAAACTATCGAAGCTGCTTCTAGAGAGATAACTCGAGTTCCTAAGACGTACCAGCAACCCCTTTGGCTACTGTCTAACGAACGTGAATATGCTCCTTTCCATTCTTTCCATTGTAGATGGTAGCTCTTGATGGCGAGCAGCTTGTTTGTATCATCGGAGCACAAAGAGTTCAACCGTGTTGTTCACTCCTGTCGTCCTCTGCCGCTGCAAATGATAGAATCTCGACCAATACGATGCCATGGGATGCATTTTCGAAGTATGTCCGATAGATAACTGAAGCAAGAGCACTTCGACTTTTGTAGACTTTTACCCCGATGTTGCAAAATCCGATCTCTCGTTGAGTATAGAAGAACCTTGGTTCGATATCATTAGTCCTGCTCTCACATCTGTACCATCAACAGGAACTCCGATTTGGTTCTGAAACAGTGCCTCTATTCCTTTATGCGCTTGCCTATTCGCTCTTGCAATGTCATCCACAATTTGCCAGACCACATTTATTCTTGTACAAGAAAACGCAACGGCACTGATAAAAGCAGTTTACAAAGATGAGGAGCTTACTCACCTAGCTCGTTGAATCCTTGTAAGCTTCCATTATGGCGAGGCATGATTGAGAGGAAGACCATTGAAATTATGTCTCGACAGCGATAAGGTCAGCTAGGGGGCGCAACGTATACTCTGATAATGGCAAAGAACGCGTAAAAGTTACACAGCTTAAAAAAAGCCAAGAAAGAGCCAAGATAGAGCCAAGAGAAAACGAAGGCAGACTCTGGGCTTTTCTGTGCTGGTTCCAGCGCTACATCAATCTGATGCATACCGTTGTAACTAAGATAGAATCTGTGTTGGTCAGAACGGGGAATCCGACAGTATGTCGTGGTAACGCAATGGCGATGGCGCGGACGAAAGAACAGGCATAAGGACCTTGGAAGTCCCTCCAAGGATGCCTCCGATCCCTCATCTTCCACGACGGATCGAGCTTTATATACTGCATACAATAGCGTCGATTTCTGTACTACTACATGTAGTACAAGCCTTCTGGCTGTTTCCGCGATTTCAAAGGGCTGGCCTAGTACTACGAGCCAGCTCGGCTACGTCCAGTTCAAGCTCTACCCGCTTGAAGCCTCTCGCGGCTAGCACGATCTCTCACTGCAAGCCATCACAGTTGCGTCCACTTCAAGCTCTTCCCGCTTGAAACCTACTACGGCACCCTCAGCTAAGCACATGTTTCTATTCTATGTCAGGCATACGAAACCGAGTGTGCAGACATCAACAGTCTCCCATATCCAACCTCCGTGGTTGGTTATTTGCGCTCGATGGTGGCGATCGCGTTTCGTTGTCTGCGTGTTCTCGCCTTTTTTGTTTCCTCCAGGTACTTCTGCAGTAGATCAGGGACATCGTGTTTCAATGATTCGAAGTCTATCCAGTCCGCCTCGTTTATGTCGAAACCAGTCCACTTCACCAACAGTTGGAAACTTCCCTTCCGGCGACGGATATCTTCGAAATCCTCGATGACCAACAATTCGTTTTATTGGTAGGCCAAATGTTGTTGTAGCTCTTCCGATACTTCGTGGTCCTTGTTACTAAAAAGCGTCAATCTTCTCCGGTGAACGAGCTCCTTCTATACTTCACAAATGTACTGTTCTTGGCAGTCCGTAACGCGGAAGGGTCCTTGCCATCTCACACTCGTCTTTGATCGGATCTTGTTCTGCATCAAGGCTTTCAGCACGTAGTCTTTTTTTGTAACGTCAATTGGTCTGTTGCCAGTTCGTCGCTTATGGGCATCGACGGATGACTTCCGCTGCTTTTCTAATCGTTCTGCGCACTTGCTGTGGATGTCCTTAAGCGCACTTTGTAGCTTCTCGACCTCTCTGAGAGCCTCTATGCGTGAGCGGCCGATGTTTTGAACGGTTCGTGCTTCCTCCTGGCTTTTAAGAATGGCTTTGAGTTGTGAGTCTTGGGGCAGTTCTATGAAAATCGTGAGCGGGAATTTTCCGTTGAGCTTCTTCGTCGGTGCGCTGTTGAGGCCTGACCTTACTGGATGAGCGGTAGTACAGAGGGCCAGGCGGATTGAGGCAGTTGGAACTCCAAAAGAAGCGCCCGGCATGGCCTCAGTAGTTCATGACAGACCACCTCGACTAAACCATTGCTCCACGGGGAGTACGGTAGTGTTTAATGGTGGTGTGCTCTCAGCTTCTGTGCGAGTACTTTTACCAGCTTGTTCATGAAATTGCTGCCTTGATTTGATACCCATGACAACGAAACGCCAAATGCTGCAAAGCAGTCTACGAGTGTTTTGGCAGTCGTTTCTGCTTCTGCGTCAGCTTCCGCCGCCCCTCTAAGCTACACATAGCCGGAGAGATCATCCGTAATGATAAGTGTGTACAGTTTCCCGTTATCGCCTTTGGTGATATAGCAGTAGTCAAAATTCAACAGCTCGTTTGGTTTATTGGCGTACATTGTATGGCCAAGATGTCTTGGGAAGACTCTTCCGGATTCAGTGGCGACACAGTGAAGACAAGAACGGTTAAACTCGACAGTATGGTTCCTGAGGTCTTTCTACCAAAATTGCGTGGCCACAGTATCGAATATGCGATCTGTCGCTCGGAGTCCTCCTTTTCCATTTTGAGCGGCAATCAGGATTCTAAGCTGAAGCTTGGCCTCACCGTCCGGTATCCAAACCTGTCCTTTTTGCGTTCTTACTACTCCGCCAATCGTCTTTTATAGCTTCGGGGGCGCAGTATCGCTTCTCTGATTTGACGTGGTGCGGTCTTGCATAGATAGCCAGTCGTAATCCTCGTTCGTTCCCAGGCGGATAAGAGCTGACATTAGTACTCGAATGCATACCACCCTGGTCGCCTCCATATTCTTCTTAGCTTCCACTCCCCAGCTCATAAGCATATTGGCCCAGGCATGGCGTTCTAAAGGCACATGTTCAATAATGATGTGAGCTAATATGCACGGGTGTCCTGCTCAGGTGACTTGTCCGGGAACAGTGGTGGTGTATATCGTGCGACGGGTGTAATGCCGTACGGCTACGAACGCGGAAGAGGCGGAACGGTGAGGGTGCGGAGTGGAGCAAAGCCGCCTGTGGTGAGGCCGAGGACGGAGACACGCGTAATCCAAAGAAGTACCACGCGCCTAAGCAGGGAGCCTATGTAGCGGTAGATATCAGATACGGCGCAGCCTGTACAGAAATTTGACGAGCTGCGAGTTCTACTATGACTTAGGACCCGTGCCAAAGAACTAAGACGAAGCGCCTACTAGTAAACACTTTGAGATTTCTTGGTGAGAGCTTCGGCCGTGCTAGCGGAGAGTAACTATCTATCTAGGCCACGCCACACGTGATTGGTTACCGTTCGCGAGGCACAAGCTTCCACAGGCATACAAGTGCACTACTACAAATAAAACATTAACCGACTAGCGAAAGGGCTCTTACAGCCAAAACACCACTCTGATAACCGGTATTCACTTCCTTACAGACCCCCTTTCTTAACCGTTGTACGTCCGCGGACAACCTTTCTTCATCTTTGTTCCGCTCTTCTCTGCTGCTTACCGTGACAGTCATCCGTTGCCGGTCATAATGCCATTCGTTAATGGGCAGTAGTTTTCACAGTATTCGGAGTACGTCCACCACCGCTATGGGGGTCATACATCTATTGACTGCCGTAGCGTCGTTAAACCGTCCTCGGCAGACCATTACGCCATTCTGGGCGCGGAGTGGTTTGATGTCGGGCGCTTCTCCGAGATTCCTGTTAATTTCGTCCCCGTTTACTTTGCTGGCAATAAACGACTTCGCGAGAGCGTCTGGAAAGCCCGTAAGGGACACATACGTTTCCATCTGAGCGATGGTCATACCTTTATCGGTGTCCGCGTCGAGGCTGGTATCCCAGTGGATATGCCGTGAGTTTGGTGTGTTTAGGAACACGAGTACCAACATTGGTTAGCTCCTATCCTGGTGCGGCTTCGTGAAGACTTTGCAAGCCCCTCCGCTTTCGACGACTCCAACGTATTCACGCCACCGGGCCACAGTCTCTACGCTCTCGTTACGGTTGCGTGGAGGGCGCCCTTAGACAGGTTCTATCCATTCTTGGAGCGTGGGCACTCGGGCTATGACATTAGCACCGAGGCGTGCATCCGTTCCGGGCATGAGTAATTCTTATCGTGCCACAACCAGTAGTTCCATTTCTTGGTGCGACCGAAGCGGAAGTGATACTATGTCCCAGTATATGGCAAAGAGCTCTACGCCTCTCCTCGGTATCTATGCGTTCCGACACGGCCAATCGTCGCATATTACAGCGGTGTACTGCTATCCGATTTCCCTCTGTCGTTCTTTGCGCGTGTGATCCTTACCATCGAATGGGTGGTCCTTGTATTCTTCAGTTTCCTTTACGCTGCCCGTGACGGTATTTCGATGCAGCTAAAGTACTCCGATTGGCGGCTTGGCCGGGACAAAGACTTAGATGCTCCACGAGGTCGGTTGATGAGGTTTCCGTGCATGCTAGTGAAGCTTATCCGAGGTCTCGACGTACAGAACATCGTGGGCAGAACTGCCTTCGGGGCTGTCGAGGGGGATGCCCTTCTCGACTATGTTTTGCGCATCGACTGGGCAAAGACACCGAGTCCTGGGTACCTGTGGTACGACTTCGACCAGGACCATTTTCCGGATATGCCGAGGCCCCCAGCCGGGGAGGACGACGGGAAGGAGTACTTGAACAATCCACCGTATGCTCCGATGTTGGGCTGGATGGATGCTCCGCGCGATAAAGCTATTCACTATTCTCCGCAAGCGGTCGGCTTTGTTTGGGAGTGCTTAACTGGTGGGCATCTTCCCGAACAGGTGCCTGAGAATGGTGTAAACTTTGGCCAGAACGTGTTGATGGGCGTCGCTGCCCGGGTTCGAACGCCTCCATCGTCGGAAATGAAAGTGCGCGGATGCGACATTAAGCCAAAGCTGCGCGTTTCGGGGCTATCTGAGGTTCAACTTGGGTCCGTCAACATTCCCCCCTGTACCGGAGCGCTGTTCGCCAACTTTGCCGCTTTGAGCCGGTGCTTTGTGGAGCTTGGGGTACCGAGATCCGCGAAAAAGAAGGAGTTTCTCGGCTGAGCGATGAGTTGAGTGGAGGATTCTTGCCGTCTTGGGATGCACGGAGAGCGCCTAGACGTATTCCGTTCGTTAGTTACCGTCCGGTATCGGGAGATGTGGAGGGCAATTTGGCGTACCACAGACTCCGTTATCCAGGATTTAACCGTTTCGTTGGGCTTCGAGCCACTCTAGGAAGGGGTTCTACTGAGCCGTCCTACCGATACCATACGCGCTTATTCTGAACATGAAGCGCAGGTTTGAATGGCGACGCGGGTGGCAGCCGGACTGGTGGAGGCGGATGCGAAGTGGGAGGTGCATGGTGATTTCCAAAGGCAGAGCACATGCTGACCGAGTGCAGTTGATCAACTAAAGTAAATGAACAATTCTTTGAACAGTGCCACATGTGATCGAAGGTGTTCATCCGCCCAAGCTCCGAATGCCAGCCAGGAGAACACAAACAGAACGTTTTCAGGAGAGTTCAAATCCACGTCCAGATTCGTTCTGCGACTCCTAGAAGCCGAGATACGGGCCATAGTTTCTTTCGGGCACTCTTTCGGCTTGCAAGCCGGTTTCAAAAAAATCTGGAAAATTCCGGGGTAGATTATTTGATACTCTGTTGTGCGCAGTGGCAAAGCATTTTGGGCTGTAAGCGTCTATCCTTTCCAGGTTAGCTTCTCAAACAGTGAACCTTTAGCATTGTTGACGCCGTTTCGGAGCTGGTAGTAGAACCGCCTTGTCATTGCTGCTGTGCGCTGCGTTCGGATTATGACGCAGTACTAGTTTGGGTTTTTAAGTAGGAGCTTTGGTGCCTTCTGCCTACTCTGTTGAGCCGGTATGCCAAGACGGCTTCTGCGCATCATCAGTAGAACGAATAAATTTCACAAATGCAGCTGCCTGTTTTGGGATGCCGCCTACTGTGCACGACATGGGAGGAGCACAAGTGGCATTATCTGAATCCATGTAATTCCGAATGCCGGTCTTGATCTGTTGTCTAAATAGTCTGTGTGCTTCCGTGGAGCCAGGGCAGAGACTGACGCTGTATAGGAAGTGTGGAAAGTTAACGTGGGTAAACTTGATTCGGGGTCCCGTTCTGGTGCTATCTTAAGATCAAATTGGATTTACAGACTTCCTTGTTCAGCGTTCAGCACCCCCCTTTTCTATGGACGACGCGTCCTCGCGGCAAGCCATCCTTCGGAAATAACATTCTACAACGTTGTATGGAATGTTCTGATTCGGTTCCCATGTGGGCTTCTTGAATCCGTACCACTTGACGCGGAAGATTTCTTCTCCATCTTCGGCAACTCCGTGGTCAATGACCTTCTCGATGACCCATTGCTTTTCTGCCGATGTCGGATCAGAAGACTTGTTGTTACGGTTCTCCGCGTCTGGGACTGTGTCAGAATCAACCAATACCAGTTTTTCTGTGATTGCAGAGTCCATTCGATATTGGTTTGCACCTGGAATCAGGAAGCGACTGTTCGACTGTTCCGTTCGAACTTCACTTCCTCCGATTTGTCGGGTGTAGCCGTGTTAGGTGAGACCTTGTCAAAACCCGAAGGTCCAGCTGCCGTCACCCAGTCAATACTAACAATATCATTTAGCCCATCAACGTCGATGGTGACCGTACTCTCAGTAGGATGGATAACGTTATAAGGGCCTTCCAAGTTCGGCAGTAGTTTCCAGACAATATCCTCGTACTCGGTTTATGCTTTCTTCCGAGGCGGGATGTCCAAGTAGACCATATCACCTTCCTCAAAAAATTGGCTCGTACTGTGTTCGGGAGTCGTAGGAGGCTTTGCAGTGCTCCTGTGCCGTACTAAATTTTGTTTAGGCCAGCTTCATGAGTTCGAAGATCCGGGCGTGCGTGACGCGCTTGGTTTCTTCCGGTGTCGGGACGAGAGGTGCCGTCTGCGGAAGTGCGGATGTAGGGTCATCCAGCAGGATACCTGGAGAGTGCGGAGTGAGGGAGAGGTCGAAAGGAGTGAGAACCGTTGATCGGTGAACTTGCAGATTATACCCGTAAACGAAGGCTGAACCAGGTTGTCCCATTCCTTTTGGTGTTCGGATGCGTAGTGCCGCAAGGGGTTGATCAACACTTTGTTAAACCTTTCGGCTGGCTCGCTCGTCTGCAGATGATAGGCGGCTGTAAGTACATGCCTAATTCCGAGATTGACTACAAGCGAATTGAAATACTTGGTGACGAACTGTGGGCCGTTGTCGGTAAATGCGTACGTAGGACTTTCGTTAGGTGAAACTAAGTTCTCCAAGAAATCGATGGCAATGTCAGTCACCTTCGTATCTCACAGCGGTTTGGCTCTGGTGAGCTTTTTAAAGAGGTCCGTTATTACCAGTATGTACTTGTTTCCGTGTCCAGTTTTCTGCAGTAGGCCAAGGACTTCCATAGCCAAGAATTCGAATGGTCCCGGTGCCGGAAACAACTTCAAGTACTTCTCATTCTTGAAGTAGGTTCCGCGAACGGCTGGACACGGTTTGCATTGTGAGACTGTCTCATACACATGTTGCAACATAAGGGGCCAGTATAAGTCCCGTCGCAATGTTTAATACATCTTTACTGAGCCCGGATGGCAAGCCAGGTGTGAATAGTGAGAAAGATAGAGCACCTCCTCCCGTAGAGACTCCGGTACGACCCGTTGCATGGCCCCTTCAATCGGCGAAATTCTGCAGAATATTCCGGAATGGTTGTAGTCAAACTGGGAATTTGTGTAGTACAGTCGGTACTATATATGCTCCTAAGGAATTGGCTGTTATGGAAGATTCCTAACGGAGTACTTGTATTTTCTAACTGTTCCCACGTAGCACGCCACTCCAGAGGAATCATTCCAGCGGACTGTAATTCAATTAGGTAGAATAACCAAACTTAGATTTTTATTGTGTAAAGTAGACAGTTTCCGTCGAGATCAGCTCGCGGCACTGTATATACTGCGCCACTGGATCTCCACCTCCGGGGAAGTAAACCAAGCACCCCCGAGGCTAGTTCTAATTCGTCTGGTTCAACCTCGTGATAATCACTTTCATGTACACTGTTACGTCATCCTCTAGGTGTGGTTTCTAAGCTGTCGATACCCAGCACGTCCCATAGCAGCGCCTGTAGGATTATCGCTCGCCCAGTGAACCCTCTCTCCGCTTGGTGCTTGCGGATCTCCTTTCAGGGTTCTCCCGGTAGCTGCTCCTATCTTATGGAGACCACCACCTATTGGAACCCATCTGTTAGGCCGAATCTAAAAGTCCTATTTTACGAACATTGTGCTCACAGATTCGTTCCTGAAGGTTTATCTAACGGAGTGCGACAGAGAAGCACTACACTCGCACCGACCGGACCCCCCTGTAGTGGAATTTTCTTTATGCCTATTTGGAATTGGAAGCAAACTATCCCGACTTACTCCTCTATGGACCCCCCAAGAACCTACCCTGGAAAAATCCTCTCAGGCTCCTCAGGTGCTGGACTCCTAGGGTGGACGCAGCACGCGCAGTGCCCTTCTGGGAGCCACTGCCGTGATAGATGATCCTGAACGCCTTCTACGGAATGCCGGCTCCAGTGTCGAACGGTTCCGACAACGCCTAAGGAGATTACACGATCCGAAAACAGCGGATACCCACGCCACGCCTCAGGAGACTTCCGCTGCGGAAGTTGAAGAACTGCAGACGGCGTCACAACTGCCGCCGCCTCAGGACATCCAGGCTCGGGCGCGATAGAGCCCAATACACTTATCGAATCTATGGCCTCACGCCTCATCCACTGGCTCTCGCAAGAGCTCTCCGAATGGATTTCTGCAGGTGTTGAGGCGCATCTTCGATCCCGCCACCATGCCCTAGTGGACGAAATGGTGATCGAAAGTGCGCACCGCACAGCAGACGCCCTCTTGGACTCGGATGCTTTCTTAGAGGTGATTTCTGATGTTATTCGGGCGGAGCTTTGCTCTCAAACCACGCAGCTACAACCGGTAGCTGCGTTTCAAATTGCATCTTCCGGTTAGGATAGGTTCCGTCTATCCACACCTAAGGTAACGCCGGGCAGCGGCGGACAGAATACTGCCATTCCTCGCACCCAAGAAGGACATGATACCACCACAAGAAAATTAAGAAGCCTACGGAATACGGCTATGAACGGTTTGGACCTGACAACCCACGGAGGAGGACAGGATACCGGTCGCGACAAAACTCTCCTTCGGCGAGGAGGACAGAAGAAGAAATAGAAGACACGCTGATTCGGAGAGTAGTACGGGCTCCGAATCCGAGAAGAGTGAAGTGCAACGCCCCCAGGGAGGGATTCTTGGTACTTGAATGCTTTCCCGATATTATCGGTTGTGTAGTGTGTATATGAACTATGCCCCACAATGGTGGATATGGACACGTGGGACACGGTTTTGGGTCAATTGGCGGTTGGCCACAGTAGTGGATGTTGCCACGAAATGTGGAGTATTTTAGTTGATTTTATTTATTATTTTCACACCCATTTCTGGAAAGGTAGTACTTAGTGCGACGGCGCACTGCCGTCGCACCAGTAAACCTTCCACAACAAGGGACCCCAACCTGGGGAATTGGCTCTAGTTGTTACCGCTTGCGCGCGTGCTCTACTCCTCCTTGGAGGGAAACGCCGTGAACCACGAGACATCTAACCCCCTTGCACATCTAAAGGGACCCATCACTGGGAGTCATATTATTCCAATTGCATTGGTACTTCGGCCTTTATAGGGATATTGTTACCGGCATCGCCGTTCGCCCCCGTCACTCTCGCCTCCTCTTCGCCCTTCCTTTTCCCCTTCTTAGGGTAGCTCCTCCCGCTATCCGCGGCCCTCGTGTGCGCATCCGCTCACACACCCCCATTTACGTGGAAACCTACCTCTGGCGAGGACGCATTCCCGCTCTTGCGGATACCGATTCTTGTCCTAAACCCTCTTTGGCTAGTCGCGAAGGGTGGCCTTGGTCTTACAAACCGGCTCCGCCGTGCCACCCCTAGAGGAGCTCTACCCAACTGGGTTCACCTACACGGAGGAAAGATCTCGAACGTCTTTCGGTGTTTCTCCCCTTTGGGGCGTTGCATCACAAAGAGCTCCGACTCAGGGGATAACGCACATCTGAAGGAGAAACGACCAAAAGGCAAGAAGATCGTCCCGGTAAATGATCTATTCGCCAAGCTGGTGGATTATGAAACCTACTGGTTGAATGATCGCTCTACAGTTTATGACAGTTCAGTCGCTTAACGACTTACGAAGATTCAGCGCCGAATGGATATTGAAATGAAGAAATACACATTTTCAGGCGAAGACACCATCTCAGTTCTAAACCTTACACACTTCCATTCGGCGTATGACACCAATGGCGTGCATGAAAATTCCACCATGTGTTGCTTTCAGTTCTACTTCACTGGGCAGGCGCACTCTCTCGTACAATCTCGCCTCATAGGTGAAAGCGCCATTGTGGATGATCCTGGAACGGAAGTTCTGATGACTTAGCCCGACTAGGTCACCTTCTTCTTCAAACTGTACGCCACGGAAGAGGTGATTACGGGTGCCAGCACTGACGTCAACTCCTACCGACAGAGCAAGGAAATGACCGAAACGGAGTTTTCCCAGATCCTCTGGAGCAAGGCCTTAAGGTTTGGAAACATGTACTCCGAACGGTGGTTAAAGTCACTGTTCGTCGAAGGACTCCTCCTTTCGATATGCACGAGGGTGCGCAACCATTGGACCACGCATCATTTCACCACCTATAAGGTGTTACTGCGCTTCGTGGTATCCTACGGGGACACCTAAAGCGCTACCCGGCAAAGCCACGCTCCACTTTCGGACAAATCCCCCGTCCTCAAGAAATCACACGGCTACGGCTTTTATGTTGGACACCAGCACCTCAGGAGACGCGGACGATCCAATGATCGAACAGGAGCTGGACGCTCGTGCTCTCAGCTTTGGGTCACCCCAAGGGGCACCGTCCCGTTCACAGACATCGTCGTCATCAAAGCCATACACCTCAGCGGTATCCTTAAGAAATGTCCGCTTCGTAAATCCTCGAAGTTGCCCACCACCTTGTAGGATTTGTTTGTCCCGAGAACCGGTGCACTGCACCATTCTCACCCCAACAATGAGGGCCGCCATCCTTCAGGATAGGGAGAGGAATTTCCAGACAGCAAAAGACACCTATGCGGAGAATGATAGTTACCATACCGCTTATGGCGATTTCTGTTCCTCTCAAGTTCGTTATGGATACCCCATGCCATTGGGGAAAGCCACTCAACCAGTCCCGGTACCACTTACGCAGTGACCGAGTGCCCCGGCTGCAGCTTTTATCACCTTGCAAGGGAACACTGTGACCCTGGTTGCACCGCTGCAACCGAACGCAGCGCGTGGAACTCCGACACCCTCCACTCACGAAAACTCTCAGGACCACGCGTAGAGGCTCCGCGTGGCTCTTTTCCGTCGATCCTTGTGGTGCAACTGGAAATGCGTGCAAATCGCGATGATGCTACTCATAAGAGTGCGACGCTGTAAACGTGACGCCTCTACCGTATATGAGCTGGAACCGTACGAGTTGATGCCAATGGGATGGTGTACGGTGTGAAGTTTCATCTAGGAACGTAGGAATCTAGAATGGACTGCAGGATGAGTGGACGCGTGTGCGCATGGACGCGGGTGCGCGCGTGCGCGTGGACGCGTTGATGCGTGTGCGCGTGTGTGCGTGTGCGTGTGCGCGTGTGTGCGTGTGCGCGTGTGCGTGTGCGCGTGTGCGCGTGTGCGCGTGTGCGCGTGTGCGCGTGTGCGACAGCGCCATGCTGGAAAGCGCCATGCTAGACAGCGCCATGCTGCACAGCACCATGCTGCACAGCGCCATGCTGTTCTGTTATGGTTTTACTTGGGTTGACCCCTCAGAGTGCCTGACACTGACCTGGCCACGTGTGTGGTTCTGGGGAGATGTGCACTATTGTAGTTAATTATTATAATTTATTATGATAGTGTACCTACTTAGGTGAGCGCGACTTCGTCGTCGCGAGCATTAAGTATAGTTAAACCGAGACTTTGGTCATTCATAACTGTTCAGTTTGACTTGGGGTATCCTGCTCTGGATTGTGACGTCTTTGTGGCGGACTACTCCTGGCAGAGGGTCACCGCATTCTGCTCGCTCAATTCACCCGCTCCGTAAACCTACAGATCCTCTGTGTTATAATTGTCGTTTGACATTTATCTACCATTTGGTACTGGTATCGCTCCTGTACTGGGTAGTTTTTACGCTACATTCCGTGCATGTGCACCCTCCGTCGGGTCTTTTTCCGATTTCCGCATGACCCGCCAGGTGGTTTTTTCTCGTCCTTGGAAGGCACCCTTCACCGGGTATCTTCCAAACCACCGCATCACGTGGCACACCGGTCTCTGGTTTTACGGTCTTTCTGGCTCCGGTTCACCTTTCTTCATCCAAATCTGTGGTAAATCCGAAATACCTACGGTGTTACACATGTGTTACAGGTATACAGAGGGCTCGTTCACTTGTTCTGCCTCCACAGGGAGCAAGACCCCGGACACCTTGAGTGTGATACCTAACCTTCGAGTTTTGCACTACAAGTCTCAGTCCAACGGAATTCTTCTCTAAGAAAGGGGGGGAGCTCGTGTGCCAAGTTGCAATGGAGTTCGTGGACCCCGCACGCCAGAATGCATCGAAAGCACTTGGTCCCCCATTTTCAGCGGACCCATCCACCTCCTTCGAGGAATTAGTATATCTGCTCCGACGCGAGAACTACAAATTATTTGTTTCCTTAGCATGCTTTCCTCACGAATCAACCACTGCACGTGCCATCTTGGACACAGGCGCCATTCTAAACCTGGTATGTGTCGACATGATCCACAGGTCAGCCCAGAACTCGTTAGGGACTGACAAACTACCAACGGTGTGCGATGCCTCGCGGAGAACGTTAAACATTTTCGGTGCTCTGCCCTTATATCTCCGTATCGGATCCTTCAAGATGAAAATTGGTTCCTAGTAGTGACAAACTTGGCCGCACGCTGCATACTGGGGACTTCTTTTGTGAACTGATATCTGCGTGCCATCAACGCACGCCTGCGGAAGGTGAAGTATCATAATGCAGCCCCTGTAGTTATCGTGTCCGCATCTCCAGGACCCTACGCAAATGCGCGTCAAGTGTGTAGAATTCCAAATAAGACGCAGTCGAACAAACTCCGCGTAATGAAAAGTGTTCAGGTACCCGCGAGGAGTCAAGCCGACGTCTGGGTGCAATCCTCCACGCCAGGCTTGTACTTCTTGCACCGGAACTCTCAACTTACTACGAGGCAAAAATCCGTGATGGCGAATGGTGTAATGGAAATAGTGCTAACCATCCCATTCAAAGTTGTCGAAGCCAACCTTAAGGAGTCTTCTTTAAGGCTCCACAAGGGCACCGTAGTGGGGATAGCTCCGCCCGCTCCTACAGAACTGGCTCAGATCCCGCCAAATGAACACCTCGCCGTACAGGACACTCTCACTGCAATGGAGTATGATTCTTCACCGTCGCGTCGTAAGGGGACAACTTCTGCCCCATGGCAGGAGAAGCTCCAAATTGGCGAGGAATTCGCAAAATATTGCCAAAGGATAATAGAAATCTTATCCGCCCTGGAGGATATGTGAACATGCCGTCTCGGCCAAGTGAATATAACCAGGCACCGGATCCAGTTAACAACTGAGGCGAAATTAGTACACCAACACCCGAGGAGAGCCGGACCCCATGCACGAGATTTCTAGAGTGGGGAGATCCAACAAATGTTGGACAAGGGCATGATTGGGCCATCTACCTCTGAATGGGCCTCCCCGATGGTGTTCGTCAAGAAGAAAGATGGATCTCTGAGGTTTTGTATCGATTACAGGCGCCTGAATGAGGTAACTGTACGTTATTCGTACCTGATACCCCGCATGGATGAATGTATTGACTCCTTAGGCAATGATTTGGTATTCTCTACGCTGGAAGCCAATATTTGATAATGGCAAATCGAAATGGACGACGCAAATAAGGACAAGACACCATGCACCACTCATTGTGGCATAATCAGAATCCTAAGGATGCCTTTAGGTCTGAAAAATGACCCCGCCACATTCCAGCGGACCGGTGACATAATCCTGTCAAAATTGAAGTAGCAGTACGTCTTAGTATACATTGAAGACGTCATTATCTACTCCCGCACCGTAAAAGCGCACTTAACCCGTGTGAGACACATTCTCCAACTCTTGAAGGATGCTGGCTAATCCTGAAGCTGTAAAAGTGCTTCTTCTTCATTTCCTCTGTAGATTGGTGCTCCTCAGTCGCCTACCGGTATCCAACAAAACTCAAGACGCCATAAAGGAATCCAAACGGCTCACGGATTAAACTGAACTATGTTCCTTCCTAGGTTTGTGCAACGTCTTCTGCAGGTTTGTCCCTAATTGCTCCATAATAGCGGCCCCATTGAGCCGCCTTTTGGAGAAAGATAAACCGATGCACATTGGCAACTTGACAGGCGAAGGGTATGAAGCTTTTGACATCCTGAAAAGGAAGCTGATTGAAACTCCGATATTGGTTCTACGGAAACGACACGGACGCATGGTTTTGGATACGCAAGCCTGTAAGTACCAGGTGGGATGCACTCTCCTACAAGAACAACCGGAAGGTGACATGCAGCCAATAGATTACTGTAGTCGTAGCCTCTCCCAGGCTTAGCGGAACTGCTTCACCTCCGAACGGGAATGTCTCGCTATGGTGTGGAAAGTATTACTGCTGCGCCCCTACTTGGAGGGTGCTTGCTTCACCTTGAAGACTGATCATGCTTCAATGATGTGGATATTGTCCTTGACGGACGCCTCCGGGCGCATAGAACATTGGAGGTTGCGCGTGCTGAAGTAGAGTTTAATATCTTCCACCGCCCAGGCGTGAAACAACAGGCAGCGGACGCTGTGTCCCGTATATTCGCTTATGGAGAAGATGCAATCCTCTTGGAGGGCACTGTTCTGTGCCCCACCCTATTTGGCATGGTGGAAAAAAGCCAACCTGCAGGAGACTCTGTGGAATCTAATAACCCCAGTTGAAAATATTCTGGCATTCCTGAGGTGATGGCCCTAGTTGATAAGGAGAAGGAAATACTCCCCATAACCATGGAGGAATTCTTGAGGAGCAGAGCACGGACTTTTTCTGTAAGGAGAGCATTGACAATGTTGGACACACCACATCCCTCTTTGTTATAGACCGGCATTGCCTGTTTGTGCGCCGCGCATCCCTTGACAGCGCACTCCAAAAGGTGATCCCGGCCAGCCTCCGAGCTAGAGTTCTGTATCTTGCGCATTATCTGAGCCTTGCAGGACACTCCGGCGGCTCCCCTATGTATTTCACAATGAGGAAAGAGTTCTGTTGTCCACACACGGCCAACGATGCTTTCCAAACGGTGGCGGACTGCCGTTTGTGCGCCACCATTAGGGGTACCATAAGGAAGCATAGCACTTCCTTAACCTGGTTTCCTCCTTCAGGTCTTTTGGAGTTTGTGGCCACGGATATACTGGGCTCTCGACCGAGGTCGGAGCGAGGATACCTTTATATCCTGGTTATTAGCGACCGGTTTTCTATACTAACTTGCGCCATTCATCTGAGGGGCACCACGCCTGGAGGTTTTTGCTGACGCCTTTCTGGAGAATTAGATCTACACGTACGGGATACCCCTGGTACCTCCTCAAGGATAACGATCCCCAATTCGCGACGAAACTCTTCGGTGCCATCTCAGGAATGCTTTGGATGCAACAGCAGTTCACCACCGCCTGTTATCCCCAGACAAATGAACAAGCAGAGAGAATCAAAAAGACCTTCACTCCGAGGTTAAAAAATATATTGCAGACCACGAGAAGGACTAGGACGCGTACATGGGCCCACCCACCTATGCCTACAACCTTCAGGTGCACCGTTTCACAGGCACCTCACCTTTCAATTTAGTGCTGTCACGGATCCCACTAAGCGCCGTGATTTCCATGCGCGCCACGGCACACGCTTTGGATGGTCCTCAGGTGCCCACGGCAGCCCAATCAAAAAAGCAACCGTCAGACGGTATGAAAACGCACTCGCGCTCGCAAACGCTAGTTTGACCGCCTCTCAAAGAAGATAGAAACAGAATTTGAACCTGAAGGTGAATCACGGCCTACTTCTGAAGGAACGGGATGAAATCTTCCTTTAAAAACCCCAGGAGACGTCAGAAGAACCAGCAAGCGTCACCCGCAAATTGGTGCGAGAGACCTCAGGGCCCTACAAGGTCCTTTCTACCTATAAAGATACCATCGCCATCGATGTAGACGGGCTTCGGACATTGTCTCACGAGACCGGGTGACAAAAAAGTCCCAGAGCCTCTCCCACGGAAGCGACCTCAGCAGCCACCCACCGCTCATCCTCCACCGCAGACGACGCCAGCGACTGTACCGGGCATGCCCAGATCACCTAAGGTAGTATTGGCAGACCCGCATAGCTCGTCCATGAATGAAGCTGCCCCTTTCTTAGGCAACACTCCTCAGGATGACCCGGACGTACTTTCAAAACCCCAGGGTGGGACCCTATATGCGGTGGACTACATCGGGTCGCACCAGCAAACCCTTTCCGGAATCAATTACCGCGTCAGATGGTACGGCTACACCTCAGCTGATGATACGAATGAACCTCCGGAACACATTCCATAGAACTTCCTCAGGCAAGACCACGCCAACCTGGAGCGAAACCACAACTCCTTGTAGGCTTTTTCGTTCAAGGAAGGGAGAGGGACCTACAATGATCTATCTCCGATCTCCTCACCTATAGGATACACACATTTTGCTACCGTACAGGTTTCCTTTCGTTTATTTTCGCACTAATAGGACTAATGGGATAAAGTTATGTATTTACTAACTCGATCCGTAGAGGCCACCTCATTGCCTGACAATTCCCACTAAAGCACGCCACATACTCCGCATCCAAGCGCACCTTCGCCTTAATGGCCTGGTTATCGATGAACTTCTTCAAGCTTTCACGCATTGCTCTCAAGAAATTGCTATTCGTACCCGCATTCCGGAGCTCAAGAACCCAGCCCCCAGCTTCGCGCATAGCCTCAAAAGGAGAAGCAGGTGTGCTGAGGCCCACCAACAGGCAGGCTTGCACAAACTTCTGAACGGCGACCGCCATCGCACCTTGTGGTGACTCGACTGCGGTAGCTACCGCCGAAGAAGCTGCGGATACCACCATTGGGGCAGACGCACTAGCTTACATAGGAGAAGCAGGTCCAACCACCACAGGTAATGGCGACGTAGGAGCCAGAGAAACCACCGTAGGCGCCGATACCGGAGGTGAGGAAGAAGCGCACTGTAGCACACTACTCAATGCGGGCTGCATCGCAGGAGCCGAAAGAACCAAAGGCGTTGGACCCACTGGGGCAGGAGCGATCGCATCCTTCTCTATATGCAAAACGTCCATCCCCACAGCAGGGACCGCAGGCACCGGCGCCAGAAGGACAGTGACAGGAGCTGCAGCAGCAACCGCAGGAGTATGAGAAGTATCACCACTAATAAAGGCATACGATACATACTTTGTCCGCTAAAAGGGATAAAAGCATTGATAAAATTACAATTTAATGGTTCTCTTTACTGCGAACGTAGTTGTTCGCTAGTGAGAAAGGTACGTGAGTTGGGTTCAGAACGTCGTGAGACAGTTCGGTCCCTATCTAAACTGCTTAATACAAACGATAGCTAGTTTATAGTGTAATTGCTTTCCCAGGATTTAATGATTTTGGACACGTTTTACTGCATTAGCTACGGCTAATACTCCAACCGGCGAAGGAAATGGCGTGCGGATTGACAGACTCTCCACCTAAAGATGATAATCGGAGACCTGCACTCTTGGCACCTTAGGCGCCCTCCCTTCAATAAGGCAGGGAAAAACAACATATGGGGGTCCGTCATCGTCACCGTTCGGACTTCGCCTGATGGGGTAAAACTTGTCTTCCCCATGGTCATACTATAATAAACCCGGGGTTTTCGACCATCGTACCTGAAGGTTGTAATCAAGAAGAGCCTGTGCTTCGTCCGCACTACACTTAGTGCCCCTGACAAGGTTTTGGACACCCAAGGAGCGGATGAACCGGATCATGGCCACCCAAAGGGGAAGTAAACGATCTGGTGTAGGCGGGTATGACGAGTCCCAGTAGAGGTGACCATCGCGCCTCCGCGTATAGGAGAGAAAACCGTCGTCCGCCGCCTGCCGGCACGCTATAAGGGCCCTCAGAGCGAACTCCGTAGAGGCAATCAACATAACGAAACCTCTCAGGGAGCCGCGGGTACCCCAACCCAGTCATATACTTCAGCGAAAACCGGGATGCCATCTCCGTAGCGATTTAATGAAACCAGAACTTTATATCGTGTGGCGAAGCGCAATGATTTGCGTAGGTCAATGGCTGGTTGGACGTATCTCAGCCATCAATAGAATACTTTCCTAGAAAACCCGGGCGCAAGATGGGCTTGATGATTCAGACAGTCGAGGTCAGGATACGCCAGTCGAAGGATGCCGAAAAGGACGGGCAACTGCGTCAGGCGTTTCCAGAGAAGACATCTAGAGTAATTTTGGTCGTGCAAGGCTATAGGTTTATCGTACGGATTGGTAGAACAGACTCGTGGGCAGTCTTTATCGCCAACTAGAACCTGATTCTAGTCTGCTTGGCGGGAAGAAGTCTGCCTTTACTCATCGAGGGGGTTGGCGCACTCACGAGAGGCGTCGCTACGCTCAGGTGAGGTGACACCCAATGGTCCCTCCAATAAGTAACGATGGGGACCTAGTATTTGGAATGCTGACCCGAATGGATACCATGGAACTCCGTGTTGTGCCATCCAAAGACGAATCCAAAGGGTTTCCTGATACGGGTTTCGTCCGCGAAGTTGGTACCGCAGTTACTACCGTCTAAGCAATAGAGACCGTCGTAGGGAGGATCATAAGGAAGCAACGCCAGAGGAGAGCGGCCATCCGAGATGCTACCAGGACGGTGGTCCGCATCGTGAATGGATTCCTTCTGAAATAGAAGTTGCAGACGCGACTGCATTTTGCGTTCCTCGATACACCTAAGGTAGGGAGTTTCACAGTACCCCACCCTTGTCAGAGCATTATCGCAGTGCATCGGAACTTGGAGCCATTGGGCGTGATATCAATTCTCACGGTTACGTTTGCCCTCACTCCAGGGAGTTTCGGGAACCACGCAAAAGCGCCACACCTGAAGGTATTGCGCAGAATGATGGATGTATTCACCGAGGAAGCCGGTAGGCTGACCCACTGATATTAAAAAGGCAAGAACACCCGAGTGACACGATGATCGAATTGCTCCTTAGGCTGTATTGGCGCACTAGTAGAGGTGTGGTACACCTGAAGAACGACGGGAGTCGAAGATTGATCGTTGTAAGCTTGAAACCTTAAAAAGGAGAAGAAGAAAGCATAAACAGCAGGAGAATGTTGTGTGCTGCAACCAGAAAAAAGGAGAGATATCTGCAGAAGAGTGTCGACGCCTATATATCCTTCAGGAATCGCGGTCCCATCGCAACGCCGTTAGGGCATTCGTGTGGATGACACCTCCGAAGATGCAGGAGACGTAGGCCACTCCATAATGCGGAACCGATTCATAGTTCCGCCTTCAGAGGTTCCTCCAGGATATGAAAGTTGCCCAAACGAGGAAGTGAAAAATTGGGGCTGGCATGCACCCTATCACCAGAATGAGTTACAACTGGGGTATGAGCGGACGCGGGTGGATACGTGTGAGGTTAAGGCCGATTCTCCGCCTTGGAGGTTCCAAATGGATTTCGCACGAAAGGAAAGCGTATGCGAGGACAGCACCTGCAATGGAGGTAACAAGACTCGCCGCTGTAAGGAACGCCCGGAAATCACTCACAGAATCACCGAAAGATACAAACACTTATGCATAATGCACCTCGACGTCATGGTGCAATCCAAGAAAGGGGTATGTAGTACAGTGTGTACTATATATGCTCCTAGGGATAGGCTGTTACGGAAGATTCCTAACAGAGTACTTGTATTTTCTAACTGGTGCCACGAAACACACCAATCCAGAGAAATCGTTCCAGCCGACTGTAACTCAACTAGGTAGAATAACGTAACTTAGATTTTGATAATGTGCATTAGATACGTTCCGTCGAGGCCAGCTCAGAGCTCTTTATATAGTGTGCCGCTAGAGCTCCACCTCTGGGGAAGTGAACCAAGCACCCTCGAGGCTTGTTCTATTTCTTCTGGTTCAAACTTGTGATACTTACCCTTGGTTCAACCTTGTGATGCTCATTCTCAGGTACACTATTACGTCATCCACTAAGTGTGTATACTAAGCTGCAGATACCCAGCGCGTCCCATAGCAGCGCCTGTACGATTATCATCTGCCTAGTGAACCCACTCTCCGCTTGGTGCTTGCGAATCTCCTTTCAGGATTCCCCCGCTCACCGCTCTTATCTTGGGCAGGCCACCACCTATTGGAACCCATCTGTTAGGCGGAATCTAAAAGTCTTATTTTACGGAGGTTGTGCTCACCACTGGCTGTGCCACACTTTGGATCTCCAACGGTCCTGGCTTTCTCCTTACAGAACGGAACCCCCGCCTGGGTGGCGATAAGCTCTCTAACCGTTATCAGGGTGACGTCGAGTTGTTCCAGTACCGTCACCATGACGTTCATGGTTTCGCCTGTGCCCGTAGTTGTCTGTAGTGCTCACCAGTACATCCTCGCAGGCTTTACCGTTTACTGTAACAACTGCCACAGCATATTCCGACTCGGATTCATTGTCGTCCACATATAGACATGGGATATCGTCTTCGAGAGGTGTTTCATTGTTTCTGCCCTTAAGCATGCGGAACAGGGCGTTCGCAGGACGATGCTAGATTCCGGGACGGTACTGACTATCAAAGTCGAACTCTGCAAGACGTAGGCACCACCTCGCGAGCCTTCTGGTCGCATCCGTTATGTTGAGAAGCAGACACAAAGCGTTTTGGTCCGTTCGAACGGTGATCTCTTGTCCTTCAAGGTAAGGTTGTAGAAAAAGAATTCTCCAAAAAATGGCCAAGCACTCACACGGATGTGCTGTCGTTCCTCTCCGGTGCGGTTAACGAACGGCTCCACTACCCAATTGGTCGGAAAAAGTTCGCATCTTCTTGCTGCTGAAGCAACGTGCATTCATTTGACAGTTACAGTCATCCATTTCCAGTAGATAGGGCTTACCAGATATTGGGAGGGAAGGAATTGGAGGCGAGGTTAATTTCTCTTTGAGTACTCCGAATGCCTACATATCTTATTCCGAAAACAGTTCGAGGTCCACTGATTCGTCGTTCTTAAACTGCCGGTTTAGTAGATGGGCGATGCGTGCGACGTTGGGCACAAAGCCCCTGTAAACTTTACAGAGACCCAAGAATGCCTGAAGCTCGGTCTGAATCCGTAGTGGTTTAGCTTTCGTGACACAGTCGCAAGTCTTCGACGCGACTTGAAGCTTTGTAGGTCGGATGACGTGCCCCAAATAGTCGAGAGCGGATTGGAAAAAGAAAAACGTCTTTAACTTCAGAGTTATTCCTGCTTGTCGGTGGACGTCAAGTACCGTCGCAAGGTGCTTGTAATTATCCCCTACGGAACTCGAATTAGTAATGACGTCGCCAGGACACATTATGGCGAATTGCTAACGAATTTTATTCATGATGACATAGAATTCTCTTTGAAACGTCGCTAGGGCGTTTTGAAAACCAAAGAGCACCGGAATAAAGCGGTAGAGACCCACATGGGATGTGAAAGTCGTCTTGTCCCTGTCGGATCTGACCACTTCCACTTGCCAATATGCCCAGTTGTCATCAAGGGTAGAGAAGACCCTTGCGTCTCGTAGTGAATCTGTAACCTCATCCATCCGTGGTATCGGGCACGAATCGCAAACTGTGACGGCGTTAAGCTTTCTTTAGTTCACGCAGAAGCCCCCTGAGCCATCCTTTTTTAAGGCGATGACTACTTGGCTCGCCCATTCTGCCGAGGAACGTTCGATAACTCCCTTCTTGAGCCTCTTAGCGACTTGCTCTTTCTCCTATTCACGCGCCTTTTTTAAGGGATCGGTATGGAACTTGGTGGATAGGTCTAGCATCAGCTTCCAATTCAATGCGATGTTTTAAGGCTTTGATGGTACCAAGATGTCCGTCCCACATGGTAGCGTACTCTGAGAGCATCTCAATGATCTTGTTCCGTTTCGGTTCATTCTCTTCTCCGACTTTAATGGTTGATGTCCAGTCCGTGTCCGGAGCTTTATCCTTGGATTTCATAACCCCCTTCTCAGTTATGTCAACGTCCTCTTTGACTTGAGTATAGGTGTTATCCGTGACGGAGAGTATTGCCGCGGGTGCTGAGTGAGCGTTACCAACAACGGTGTTCTTAGATAAGTGTGTTTGGTGGCCACTGATGTTAGAAACCAATACGTAAAAACGCCGACTCGGAAGGACTTCCATGACACCATTCGAAAGCTACCGGAGATTGCCACTCGTTTTGTTGAGGTGATTATGTAAATACACCATTCCGTATGCATCAGTTTGAACCAGGACTGCCGTTTCAGACAAAGGAGAGAGTAAATTTGAACGAGTGACTCGAGGCTTCGTTGACACCGCAGTACGGGTAATTCGAGCAGGAATGGTTACACCGTTGCGGGAACCATTTTTGGAATCGAAAAGAGCCACCGGCAGTCAGTTGTGAAACGATATTTTCCGTTCTTTGGGGTAGATCATCTTGACATAGCGTTCAATAAAAGAAGTACCAAGTATACAGATGAATGCCAGGTTGGATGAAACAAGGAACGGAATTTGGACCTTCAAGCTACCGAGGCGGATATGGAGGTGAATCAAACACAGGATGGGCATAGAACTACTTGAAGCATCCGATACTTTCTGAGTATCAAGTGGCAGTTACTTGAATTCCCATCCTCGTGGTAGTGCGCGGGTGCAGATCAGGTTCGGTGAGGCACCTGTATCCAGGGAGCTGGTAATCATCCATGTCAATTGGAGACTGTGATAAAGGACTGTCAGGAATTTATAGTTCTGACCCCGAAAGAAGTACACTGGTTCGGAATTGTCAAAAGTACAGGTCAACACTTCATAATGGATTCCATCTTCCGTAGCGGACTTCCGTTCGACGGCTGGGTCTTAATTGAGGCTATACCCTCTGACAGGGCGCGGCACCTCTACGAGTCCTGTTGAGCGATTTCCTTCTTTCCATGATCGTGGCCGTGATCCTCTTCCAAAACAAGAACCGAACGAAGGAGGGTTCCTGTTTGCAGGGGGAGGACTTCCGGGGATCGGAGCTGTGTTGTTGGTGCGACTTCCCTGGCTACCATTACTACATGGGCGAAATCCCTGGCCTCCAGTAAATGGATGGCATGAATATACTTCATCAACGCGATGGGATTATTTATGCTTGCGTTGTTGAAGAAGCTTATTCTGGATCTTGGCAGGCATACACTGGGAACATGGGCGAGTAGTTGTAAAACATAAGCAAAGTGCTGGGTTGCGGTTCGAGTTGCAAGACTGACGTGGGGTTTGATAGGCCGAGTACGGTGTGCAGGATACCGTACCCTGGGGGCTCATATGAGAGGGCGAAGCGGAGTCCGTAGTCGGTATCGACGGGAAGGAGACGCTCGGTGAGGGCATCACTGCAAGGGCTTTTCCAGCCGGGTCTTCTACTGTCTTGGACTCCATACTACTTTCCGTATCGGCGAAGATGGCTTAGGTGCGTGACTTACGCGCGTCGCGAGCCTTCTCGATAGTGGATTAGACTTTCTTTCCAGCATGGTGAGTATCTCCTAAACCTTCTGCGAAGATAACCAACTGCCGGAATCTGACCTCCGGGTGCATCGCAGAGTGATTGCGAACCGAAGCATGGATGGCGAGTAGTGACACTTCCAAGGAGAAAGCTTTGAACCGAGAATCGGTGAATATTTTTCCGCAACGGAGATTGTTCTTCCATACACGGTCTGCAATTCACTTTCCATTATACCGGGACTTTCATAATTGGTGACATTGTGGTACGCTTCTGCAATTTCTTCGTCAGTAGCGTACGTCTCCAGAGGATGGTTTACTAACTCTGCATAGGATGGTAAAATCTCAGCATCAGAATCCAAATCCATTGCCCCAGACTCGCACAGAAGTACTATTCTTGACGAGCTGCAGTGCTGTACCGGATTTGAAGAATTGAAAGAGCGAAACAGCAGCCCGTTCATGAATGTCGTTTTGGTTGCACATGGCTTTACACGCCCTAAGAAACTTGAGAACAGTGATCGGATCTTTCCCTAAACTTTTCAGGAATCTGTAGCGCCATCCGTTTTGCAGACTTTCCGACTGTCCGGAAAACGCGGGCGTTGTACTTTCCGGAATGGTTCACCAAGCTGTAGATCGTGAAGTTCAAGACCTTGGCGAATTCCTGATTGTTCAGTTTGATTCTCCGGATACCGGAGATGTCAGAGACATCTCCCGTAATGGAAGATTGAATCGTATCTGAGTCCGAGCGTTCCGACTCGGTGTCAGAAGCCGAATGTCCATAAAGAGAATAACGCGAACCTCGACGGTTTCTGCTACGATTCTTCCTTTTGTTACACTTTTTTCTCCAACTTCTGTATGACAGTCGACGTGCCTTCTGCCATCTTCCTATCACAGAGGAGGCCATCCTAATTCGGTACCAGAACTGGATCGAGGTTCCACGTACAGCCACGAGCTCTTGATCGTGGGGGAGGCCGTCCGATTTCAGGTTCAGTCGAGCCGGTAAGGGGTTAGACGTGCCCCAGATGATCTTTTTTTCACCGAGGAGCTCTTCCGTTTTCGGATTTCGAGCGACATTCGACGTGCCCGCCGTGAGCTGCCCCTCACGTGGGAGTCAAACCGCATTGACTTCATCATCCCTAGGGGGTCCAGCTCGGATTGCCCAGTTGGGGTGACTGAGCTGCTGCAACAGTTCTTTTGCGGGGATAGGTTGAGGGTGAGTTCCTGCAGGTAACAAACGATTCCTGCGAAGTTGATTTGCGACTTACGTTTCCACTGTTTCGACAACTGCGTCTGTTGGAACCCAAGTATTCCGAAGACGGGTGGAAATAATTCCCACAATGATGGGAAGGTGCGTCTCTATTCCGGGCCGGACTCGCTATTCGAGGACAGTATCGACTTGAACAAGCACTCCATTGGAGAATTTCCCGGCAACACCTGTCCAAGTTGGGAAGGAGGGAGGAAAGTATGAGACGGTTGGTGAGTCTAGTAATTCACGGATTGTCGATTCGGTGCCACGATTCTGCACGGGGGTGCAGGTCCAGGGTATCCTCTTCCACGTTCCGTTCTCGGTTGTGCTTCTCCGGTGCGGCAGAGCAAACGCTCCAGGTTGTCAACGAGTGGTACAATTCCTTGGGTCTCACTACACGTGCTGTTAGACCGTGGAGGCGTAACGAAATTGCAGGGGGATTCGATTCTGGGCGTGCATGGCTGCCCGCCGATGAAACCGAGTTTGGACGAGCAAGCTCGTCCATCCGGGACAGTTTGGAATTCATCGGGGATGATGTGGCGTTTAAGCTACCCCTTCTTCCCATACGGTAAAAGCGGATTTTTTCTTCCCACTAATGGACCGTTCTAGGTCAGGATACCTGATGTGAGGTAGTACGCACGGGCGTCTTACTCAAGTAAATGTCCAGGAACGGTGGTGGTGGATATCGCGCAACGGAGTGTAAGGCCGTGCGGCTACCGAATCGGAACAGGCGGAACGGTGAAGGTGGGGAGTAGCACAAGTCCCCCAGTTGTGAAGCCGAGTACGGAGACATACATAGCGCAAAAAGGTACCACGTGCCTAAGAAGGGAGCCGATGTAACAGTAGATACCCGATACGGCGCATTTTGTACAGGATGTTGAACAGCTGCATTTCCTATTACGACCTAGTACCTGTGCTAAGGAACTAATACGAAGAGCCTATTAGGACACACCTTGAGTTTTATTGTTGATTGCATCGGATGCGGTAGCGGAGAGTAACTATCTAGCCAGGCCGCGCCACACGCGTATGGCTTACCGTTCGTGAGGAAATGCTGCCACCGGCATAACCGTGAACTGCTACAAATAAAAAACTATCCCACTAGCGGAAGGGCTCTCACAGCCCGAACACCACTCCCGTAACCGGTATTCACTTCCTTATAGGTGAAACGGAAGGCGTTCAACTTCAAGGCCCATCGGCTGAGCTTGTATGCTATGTGCCGCGGTACAACAAAATTGCGAACGTACGGGTCGTAGATGTACAATTAATTGGCGTTGCCAGTGTATATTACCACCGTTCGTCCGATAGTGCAGTAGCCCAGTCTGTACATGCACTCCACAATTGCAAATCATTTCTTCTCAGGTACACTCCATCTTTCAAATGATAAACTGAACACACCGGATAAGAAACACAGTGGCTCATTTGTTTGGTCTTCGAGGGACTTGTCCTTACCTTTCTCTGAAGACTGAGTCAAAATGCCCGCCCAGTGTGATTCTGAGGCATTGGTGAACAGGCAGGTTCGGTAACCTTCCTTAGGGAGCAATGTATTTGCTGCAGCAAGTTCCTTCTTTACCTGATCGAATGCTTCGTATTGCTCGACGGCCCAGACGATCTGCACTATCTCCAGTGCCCTTTTGGTCCGTTTACGAACTTTCCTGTATGCTTCCTCCAAAAGCTTATGCAGTGCTTGTATGAGGCGCGAATAGTCTGGCATAGATGTCTTCATCCAATTTGTCGCGCACAACAATTGCTGCAGATGGTCTGCAGTTTGCGGTCTTTTCATCAGCAATAGGATCACAAAGTTCTTTGGGTCAAAATGCACTCCTTTGCATAAAACAATTCTGCCACAGAACTTGACATTTTTTGTAAAAGAACGGGACTTCTTTGGTTTCAATTTGAATGCAACTTCATTACACACATCAAGAATTGCTGCAATATCTGCTTGCAGTTGGTTTTCCTTTTGGGCGTGTATGAGGAAATCATCTAGCCATTTCAGCATTTTTTGCACTATGCCCTCCACGTTTTCCCGTGTTACAGCTTGGATATCATTTTGAGAGTCCGTACCTCCCTGAACAGTCCTGGTTGGGGAGTAGATTCCAAATGGTGTCTGTATAGACGTTACTTCCTGCGATACCTTGTCCAAAGGCAGCTGCCAGTACCCGAGCGTAAAATCAATTTTGGTGTGATAAAGTGAGATATGACCACATGAGCAGTGCAACGCGCGCTGGACCAATTTGTGAGTATGTCACGTGGGTTAGAGTGGCTAACTAATTAGTTTACTAATTAATATAACTATTTTAGATAGGTAGTGACACCTCGCTACTGTAGTCTCAGGCCATGCCAGTAGGGCCGGCCCCAACGTATGCCACGTATCCAATTGCACCTGAAGGTCCGCATCGCTCACCCTTAAGGTGGGTGCAGCGCTTCCTCACCAAGCATGGTAAAGGCAATTACCTTTTGGCTAAGTGTGATACTCAATGGTTTCTACAGTTAAACTCTTGGTTTGGCTAAGACTATGTAGGCTCTACTAACCAGTGTGCGCCGTACTAGCAACACTACCAATTGGTTACGGTAAGCCCGCCTGGTGATCTTGCGTTGCTAGTGGTTTCGTGCCGCCACACCCATTCAGCTACCCAACTTTCACCCTTAAGTTGAGCCTTCGTCGCGGTGCCGCCATAGGTTTTCCAAACAGACTACCCAGCTGGTACTTGACACCACATTGGTTGTACCACATTTTGGTCTCCAGACCTAGAACTGGAACTACAAATCTTGGTTTTAAATAGAAGAACTTAGGAAGGAAATGTATTTTGGACAAAGTTTGGTTTGGTTATCACTGGAAAGTTATTTATTAAACCATCAGTTTACCAATTGGATATGCCGCAATCGAACACAAGGTCCAGAGGTTCATCGAGTTGACTAGCGGGCACTGGCGTGTCCCAGGGATTCGTTGAACCAAGATTGGACCACTCGGAGGAAGTATTGAGAGGAACTACCGTACAGGTCTATGCTGACGAGGGAGAGCAGACGGCAGAAGATGCCGCTCCCCCGGTAAGCAATGTGGTAGTAACCACGTCCCAGGTGGAGCCTAGGACAGTTTCCACATCTGAATAACTGGTAGAAGAAAAGGAAACGGAAAAACCTAAGGCGGTGCTACCCAAGTTCGATTTGGATACAATTACCAAGATGGTAATTGTCCGTGCTACACACCAGCTGGCCGACCAAAGAACCGCATTGGTTTTCAAATGCCAGGAGCGGAGTGCTCGGGAATATGTTGACCTAGTGATACAGAAGTCCCTTCAGGAACACTGAGTGGTGGCCACGCAGAGCCTGCAAACCGTCCTGGTAATGAATCCAATCGCTCAGGGTAACCCACAGGTTTTATTGGTCACGCAGGCTATCCAGCCCTTCCCTTCCTATTAACTAAACTGGTGGAAAGCTTCCCGACCCATTTCGTTAAAGGGCAGACCTTCAGGCATACGAAGGCCCACGGGATACATACCTTCCTGAACAAACTGGTAGAGCCAAGCAGGGACCAGAAGGAGAATACCTTAATGTTGGTGGTTTGTCGAGCTCGGAGGATGAGGGCGACGGAGACCAAAAGGAAGAAAGAAAACCAATAGGAGAAGGAGAACGGGCCGTGGGTCGGACCCTGACTCCGCGAACTCCAGTACCGATGCGGAGCCGTCGGAGGATGAGGAGCAACGTGAAGGCAGGAAAAAGAGGAAGAAAAAACACCATCGGAAGGTGAAGAAAAACTGTAAAGGAAAGGCCAAACCGTATGATTCATCCTATGACAATGAGTGAGATACGGACTCGGACCTGGATGTTCTTCGGCCGTTGGACCACTTGTTCACCAAGGCGGTTGAATACAGGACCTACAGCTTACGGAACCGAGATTGTGAGTATACGTCACAGGTGGCTCAGAAGAGTACCAAACAGTACAAATGGCTTGGCTTCCAAATGGCTGATACTACCTTCATAGGTAATGACCCAATTGCAATCATTGATTTCCTTCGAAGGTTCAAGATTGCTTGTGACCAGAATGGGTTTTCAGCAAGTGCAGCCATGTGGTTATTTCAGTTCCACTTCAAGAAACAGGTCGCATCCTCGCTCCATAGTAGGATGCAAGGAAATACCATGTCGTTTGATGAAGACCAAACAGAGATGCTTCGGACTTATCCGCAGGTTGTCAATTATCTTTTGGAAACCTACGCTACCGATGAGGTTATTCAGGAAGCTTACACTGAGATTCTAGGTTAACATCAGAGTTCAGGACAAACAGAATTGGATTTCGCGAAGTTGTTGTTCGTTATGGCCTCCTGGTGTGGTAATGCATTCAGCACAACGCGTTTGAAGTCGTTGTTAGCCGATAACATCGACAAAGCCATTAGGCCGCAGGTGAGGAACTACCTTGCGACAAACCGCAAGGTGGATTATAACGGGCTTGCGTGATATGCGCAAGCCATTCGAGACATGCACCAGGCCATTCGAGGACAGCCCAGTACGAATGTCAAGCTTGGAAAGGATGAACCGAAACGAGGGATTCTGGAGGTGGATTATTTGTTACCTTCAGAACATGGCGCACCATGTCACACCAGTTGGATCCACGGTCTACTTGGTACACACCATGCCTGCAACTGCATCGGTCTCTCCTTCATCTGCCTGGATGTCCCTGATAACATCAGCCTCCAAGGTGTCGACGCCAGCCACGCAGGCATCCGTCTCTGATCAACAGGTATTAGCGATACAACCAAGTAGTGGGACCCCACCCCAAAGTCAGTGGTGTTCGTACCATGCGGCGCGTGTCAAGCCGATGGACAGGACGCCAATGCGCGGAACCCGTATGGCTTTGAGGGATCCAACCACGGGGAATCTTTTTTGTTGGGTTTTCTGTTAACCATTTGTTTTCGTGTAACGCCATCTTAGATACGGGAGCTGGACCGAACATGTTTGATGCGAAGTTCCTATCCCCAAAGGTATTAGAAAGGGTACGACCGGGTACCATCACAAACCCTATGGTGGATGCAAATAAGTGACCATTAGCGGTCCGTGCAAGTATATACCTAATGATAGCCGTGGGAAACCTTAAGGTCCTGGTACGGTTTATCGTCATCAACCATTTGGCAACGGATTGTATCTTTGGAACAAGGTTCATTAACAACTATGTCCGGACAATTTTGCATAGTACCAGAACGGTTTTGTTCCAAAATGGTCCAGGAGCCGCCATTCTAGGTCGTTACAAATCGAGAACCGCATCATGTCCCAGACAGGAAACCCTGTCGCTGACAGTATCCAATAATGTTCGATTGGCGAAGTCCATTCGAATTTAGCCCATGCACCAAGTGGTAGCCGAGGTGGATGCGAACGACCGGGTTTGATAACACTAGAAGACGACCATAAGGTATTAGAACGCCACATGACGATGATAGCGAATGGAATCGTGGACAGTATAATACATCAAACCTTTCAGGTATGCTTAAGAAACTTCAGCAACCTTATGGTCAAACTACCCAAAAACACCGTTGTTGGAATCGCATCTCCTGCTCCGGGTAGCATATTTACCCTGATGCCATTAAAGTCGTCGGAAGAACTCCACCCTAAGGAGGGAGAAGAGCCCAACTTCGGAAAACAAGAACTCAACCATGCCGGTAAATGCCGAAGCAACACCGACACAGCACGTAAATAGCAATTGGAAAGAGGAAGTAACCATAGTTTCAGAAGGGAAACCTTGTAACGACGGCATCCACAACCTACTGGGGATCCATTCATTGCCATGTGGGCAGGCGAACTAGCAGTGATCAAGGCCACGCAGCACCGTATCCACTTGGTTCCTGGAGTCAAGACGATACAAATATAACCATGCCGGGCAGGTTTGAAAGCCCGACAGGTTTATGGGAAGGATGTCGAAGAAACGGGTTATTGAGCGCGCATATGCGGAATGGGCTAGCCCAGTGTTATTGGTTCAGAAAAAGGGAGATATCAGAATGAGGGTTTGTATCAACTATTGAAAACTAAATGCCATTACAGTCAGGTATTCGTATCCGATACCCAAAATGGACGACTGTATCGATTCCCTCGGGGATGCAAAAGTTTTCACCACACTACATGCCAATTGCGTTTATTGGCAAGTGGAGATACTTGAGAAGGATAGGGACAAGACAACATTCATCTTCCATGCTGGTGTCTCCCGTCTCTGACGAGTGCCATTTGGTTTACAAAATGCACCGGCTACGTTTTAGAGAGCTCTGGACATAATCCTATCAAAGGTAAGATGAAGGACCGCACTGTTGTACATAAATGACGTAGTTCTCTATTCTCGAACGGTTGAAGAGCACTTTGGGCACGTCCGAACGGTGTTCCAGCTCCCAAAGGATGCAGGAGTGACGCTTCAGTTACGCAAATGTGTGTGTTTCGACCAAACGGTGGATTATCTGGGCCACATGATCAGCCCAGGACGCGTACAGGTAGCCGAGAGGAATGTTTGAGAGGTTCAGGGATCTAGACTCCCACAGACCCAAACAGATATCCGCTCCCTCATTGGTTTGTGCAGTGTGTACCGTCGGTTTATCAAGGGGTTTACTAAGATTGCAGCTCTGCTTAATAGGAAACTGCAAAAGGGGCAAGCAGATCGGTTTGGATACGTTGAGAAGGACGAGATCGAGGCTTTTCAGAAACTGAAAGCCGCCCTGATCTCGCCACCAATATTTGCTTTACCAAACTGTGGCTATTACTACACCCTTGATACATACGGGTCTTCCATTCAGGTAGGATGCTGCATCACGGAGGACCAAGAGGATGAGAGCAAGGCAGAAATTGGTTACTGGATTAGGGCGCTCACCAGAACGGGGCAGAACTACAACGTGACGGAGAAGGAATGCCTAGCAGTGTTCTGGAGTATGCTGATGCTCCCTCCTTACCTAAATGGAACGACGTTTACCGTGCGGACAGATCACGGTACCTTAAGGTGGATATTGGGCCTCGCAGTCGCTTCCGGACGGCTAGCCAGATGGAGGTTGAGACTCCCAGAGTTTGAGAATGACGTACAATACCGCCCAGGGAAAAGTACAACGTGGCCGATGCGATGTCAGGCCTGAATACCAATTGGTTGGAAAAGAAATTAGTAGAGGATGATATTCCGTGCTTCAGTGTACAATGATTTAGGGATGGGCAGGGAAAGCAAACTGAAGTAGGTACCTTCCTGCATGAAGAGGAAAAATTCCGCCAGCTTATCGTCGTAGACGAGGCACCGAGTGGAGTTTTTTCAGTGTAGGAGGAGGAATATTCCCCTATTACGAAAGAGGAATTCTCGCGAGAGCAGGGAACTGGTAGGTATTGCAAGTCATTGCTACAACTTGTTGGGTGGAAGGATACGCAGTTCGATATGCACCATGAAGACTATTTAGTAAGACAATCCACCATAGATGGACTGCTCCAAAAGGTCGTTCGGGAGTCGTTTCGCTAAAGGGTTCTACACCTGGCTCATCGGCCACGGTTTACATGTCATCCAGGAAGTACAAGAATTTATTACACCCTAAGGACAGACTTCTGCTGGCCTCTGCTGGATCACGAGGTCTATACCTATGTCGCTAGATGCACCTCGTGCTTTAAGACCCGTGGTGGTATTCGAAAACATCGTACGTTTATTACGCTATTTCTCGTGGCCGGCGACTTGAATTTCATTACTTTTGTCCTATTCGGACCACTTCTGGAAACCTCAAAGGGGTACACGTACGTCATGATAATCACCGATCCTTTTACGAAGCTCACGAGGGCAGTCCCCCTGAAGATCACGACCTCATTGGTTCTAGCGGAAGCATTTGTAAAGCATTGGGTATATGTGTACGGTCCTCCACTCTACCTTCTCACAGATAATGGTTCTAACCTGGCTTCGAAGTTCTCCGAATCAGTCTGTACCATGTTAGCTTCGAAGCACTATTTCAAGACTGCGTACCACCCCCAGACCAATGGGCAGGTGGAAAGGTTTAACAAAACCCTTGTGGAACGATTGCCTCATTACGCAGCTGAAAAACAATCGCATTGGGCTGAGGTCGTACAGCCCTTGACGTACGCTTACCACCTACAGGTACATCGCTCAACGAGAACCACCCCCTTTGATATGGTTTTGTCACGACACCCTCCGGTTATTATTTTCCAAACTGGTTCTGCGAACGGCCGTGCCTCTGGGACAGAATCTGCCACTCAGATTAAGACAGATATCCTATAAAGGTTGAGAGAAACCGATGCGGTAGCATCATCAAACATGACCGCAGCCCAGGAGTGGTACAAGAAATACCTCCATCAGAATGTGCAAAGGGTTACCAAAGTGGAAGTCGAGGACTACCTTTTCGTGGATCTTCCACCAAATGGTGCTCCCAGAAGGACGAGAAAGATGATCGGATGGTAGCAGGGGAGATAAGCGCCAAGCTACTGCCGATTTCAACTGGTCTTTACGAGGTTACCTGAACAGACGAACACACCGTAACCATCCTGGAAGGCGTTTTAGAGAACAACGTTTCGGTTGATAGGGTTACGAAAGCCCTGCAGGACAAAGTACCAACCTAGGTTCGCATTGAAACACAGAGCACCCTTGCTCTGGCTTCATCAACCCGATTGAAAACAACAAGCTCCCAGGGATTCGGCCTTTAGTCCGTCACCCGATGAGAGCATTAAAGCAGTTGGACCGAAGACGGTAACCGCCGACCCTACGGTCGCTCCCGCTGCTTTACCGATTGGAAAGGGAGCATCAACACAAGGGAACGCAACACAACCTCTTGGAAATGTACCAACAGAAACCGAAGGGGTCATTGAATTCATCGTCGGTCACGAGTTCACCATATCGAGAACTAGGTACCATGTACGGTGGTATGGGTGGATGGCATTCTATAACAACATAAAACCGCCCCACCACATACCCAATAACTTTCTCATAAGTTATTGGCGCAAACGAATGAAAACAGTACCAACTGGATCCTTCAACGCCCATATCGTGCATGGACGCTAAGGAGGTTGCAGAGGATAACTCCTTAAAGCAATACAATGAGAGGAATAACTAAGAAGGAACTAACAACAACTCAGCTAACACATAACACATTTACGCATGTTGGCACCCACAAGATTGTGTAAAGACGACAAAGAAACCGCACCTTAGGGAACATAACCAGACGGAGATCAAGTACCATAGCCGCCCCGTCCACTCCCCCGACCGGGATATAACGTAGGCCCTGGCAAATTACATCCCCTGCCAAGTTCACGACCGGCCGACCAACCGGCACTGGAGCCAAAACCAGGAGTAGTACCTGCTATGGGAGACGGACCAGTCGAGCGACCGGCTTGAAGAGCTGTTAAACCCTGTGTAACTGGATTTGATGGATAACGATTGAGATACACCGGATGGGTCTGCGTCGGTTGATCCAGAGGGGGCGCAGTACCGAACGGAGCCATAGACTGAACACCTGAAGGGGAATTGAAGGCAGTGGATGTGGGTAGTTGAAACCCGGTTGGTGAAGAGGACGGAGACAGACCAAGGGAGTCGTTCCGAGTGCTTAAATAGGGATCAGGACCTGCTTCCGTGACCACTGGAGGAGCCCCTCGCCTTTTGGTTGCAACCGGTCGGTGAACGGCCTCGAGGCACCAAAAAAGGCCGAAGGGTGGAAGGCGGTTCCATCCGCCCGGAGTGACCTGATTGGGTATTTGGCGTATCCCACTTGGTATCGATGTCCTTTGTAGGCGTGAGAGGAGCAAGACGCCGTGGCGGCATGGGTGTGCTGGCGTGGCCTCGCGCTCTTCTAAGTCCAAAAGGTTTACCACTTCTTCGTGTGGGGGATACATGACGTGTCGGATCAGGACTAACCAATTGGGAGAAAGACCAACAGGCATTCGCGTGGCGCGCCTACGTCGCACCCACAATGGACCGAATAGGTAATACTGACTGAAGGTAGAGGCGTCTGATGCAGGGATCCGAAACCTTAAAGGGGTATCGTGAACTCAAGTTGTCAGATAAATGACTCTTGAAATTGTCGCTGTCGCCGACGCGCCCACGGGAAGAAGTCAACCGAAAGGAACGAAAACGACCAACACCTAAGGATAGTTTCGCACTATTACGAGGAGGCAAGTAGTCAACGGATGTGGGATGGGTTGTTGAGGCCAAGTTGGAACTTTTGGGTCAGAATCTACTGCAAAGAAGATTCACGGCCGACAGTCGAGCCGATTAAAAATTGGCTATGCACGCTGCGCTACGCGTCGGAGTTTCCACTAAAACTGGTTCACCGACACCAGCCGCTGGGCCACAGTGTACAGCCGCGAGGGCGTGCCTTTCGGTAGAAGGGGGAGTCTGTGATACAGTGAGATCTGAGCACATGGGCAGTGTAACGCGCGCTGGACCAATTGGTGAGTGTGCCATGTGGGTTGGAGTGACTAACTATTTAGTTTACTAACTTATATAACTATTTTTGATAGGTAGTGACACCTCGCTACTGTGGTGTCGGGCCATGCCAGTATAGCTGGCCCCAACGTATGCCACGTATTCAAGTGCACCTGAAGTTCCACTTTGCTCTCCCCTACGGTGGGTGCAGCGCTCCCTCACCAAGCATGGTAAAGGCAAGCACCTTTTGGCTAAGTGTGATACTAAATGTTTTCTACAGTCAAACGTTTGGTTTAGCTAAGACTAAGCAGGCCCTACTAACCCGTGTGCGCCGGACTACTAACACTACCATTTGGGTACGGTAAGCCCGCCTGGCTATCTTGCACCCCTAGTGGTTTCTTGCTGCCACACCCACTTGGCTACCCAGCTTCCACCCTTCAGCTCGAGCCATTTTCGCCCTTACACCAAAGGTTTTCCAAACGGACGACCCCGCTGGTACTCGAAACCCGATTGGTTGTACGACAGTTGGCGAAACACTTATTTCCTGCACAGTGCTGCATCAGTGATTCCAGGTGAGGCATTGCGGACTGAAGAGGTACTGTTCTGGAATTGGTTCCACGCAAGTTGACAGTAAAATGTAGAGTATCGGTTCCAGGTATCGGAACTGCCAGTGCAGGGTGCGCCCATCGTACTTGATCATTCTTTTACATGGCGCCCTTTTTTCTAGTTGCTTGATAGTATGTTTGATGAACACTCTTTGTGCAGTTGAGTACCGCCGTTGTGGAGTTCGATACGGCTTGGCGTTTGATGTAAGTTTGATCGAGAGTGGGCGTAGGTCAGCAGGTGGGCATGTTCCCAGCTTGATTCCAAAACAACCGCGGTTTTTTGCAGAAGAGCTTGCAGCTTCTCCGTGCTTGCAGCAGACAGGCCGTCGTTCTGTGCATCATCTACAGGAAACTTAATTGCTTCATTTATCTTCGTAACCGCATCGGAACCAAATCCAGCTTGCAGGCACTCCGGGAGTTCGATAGGGTCTTCTTTGATATCAGTGTAATTTCCGCCACGGTAGCTTGCTGCAGCGAGTGTACAATTCCCTTCCTGCAACATTTCTTCCGTTTTTCCGTCTATAAATGGTGCTATGCAGTGTAGATGCTCGTTAAAATCAAAACCCATGGCCTTGAGAAGTGGCCTTCCAAGCAGGGTTTCCGGGCTTTTCGTGTCTGCGATCAGAAACTGCAGTTCCCTGATAGGTACTCATAGCCCGGTCTGTGGAAGTATTATCGTAAAGTCGAGGCTTACTATTGTCGACGCGCTTGCAGGCTGCTTTGATTCTTCTGTCTTCAATGCGGCATCAAGCGTCATTGGTACTTAGAGGCGCTCTGCCAATATCCCAGTGAGGCATGTCGATACGCCAAGGATTCTTATTGGATGTACACTGGATAAATTGTTGTAGAAATGGATGCGCCGCTGATGCGCGTATGATGAGTCAAAAAATACAGCCGGAAAAATTGCCGCGTGCCAGATGCACATCGAAACCGGTGCCGGCGTCACAGGGACAGAAGAAATCAGAGACGTTCAAATGTGGCACGGCCAAACTTATTCATGGACCTGAACCCAACCCGTCCAAGTCTTTGACCAGTATGTACCGAGAAGAAGCCATCAAACTCGTAAAAGAGTATGGCGCCCTTGCGCTCAACGTGACCGAGCTGCCAGTTCTGTAACATGCGATCAGCGTTATTAATGACCTCTTGCAACGCCGATTTTGTGATGTGGTTGCAGGCTTAGAGGCGAACGTAATTCGGCGCGTATGCCGTGCATTCCCACCAAACTCAAGGGAACCATCGTTCGTGTACACGGTGTGTCGTTTTGTTACCATTTTAGGAAAGAACTCTGCACAGCAGTGCCTCGTAAGAATGGCTCGTATTGGAATCCACTAGGGTCAACTTCAGTTCCGCCTCGGTGTGGTGGAACCACCATGCTTTCTAATACTGGAACAAATGCGACTGTGGCCTCTAACGTTACTAACAGACGGTTGTCTTCTTCGAGTTGCGCTGCGCTGAAGAACATTATGCAGTTGCGGTTGTTCAGATATACTACGGCGTTCAATATTTGGCTGAGCTACAGGTATAGATTCCATTGCAGACTGTGTGATTGAACGCATACTCTCAGCTGGCACATGCATATTCGGTACTTCAGGTTGAACTGACTCTCTCTCTTCCGTCAGCAATGGAACAGATGTGGAGAATACAGGTTTTATCTCATCGTCGTCAACGTTTTCAACTGCACAACCTTCTAGTGCTCTGCTCAAGATTTCGGGAAACTAGCTGCATGATAGCTCTTGAATCGTCATTCTGTTCTCATCACAGATGAGAGGCAGTATCTGCCCCTTCTTGAGTCGAATTGATTCTGGGAACTGCAACTGAGAGGTTATCACTGGGTCGTGCTTCCAGACTTGGAACACTACGACCAGTATTGTAGCTCTGGTTCCGCCTGAGGCTCTCTTGTATGAGCATGTTTACGGCCCACCGCCTCCCGAAGAATCCGATAATGTCTTTCGAGTTTGGATCGCAGCTCTACCACAACATTTGGGTGATTTCGAACCAGTGAACAGTAATTCAGCGTGCCGTTATCTGGTAAGTTACTTTTGCCATACAGATACTCCCTTTTACTTCGAATTGCAGCAAAAACAAATTCCTCGGAAAAAGGATAATCAGGACGATACTCACGACGTTCTAGGGCTGCCATTTTTTGGCTGAATACCTCCTGCATGCGTTTCTGTGAGCCTTTATCTTCCACACCAAAATTGTTCCTTAGTCGAGACTCGGCCCGAGTAGGAATTGAAAGAACGCGTTCCTCCCACACTAGTGTGATGCCTGCTGATCTGGGTTGTGGGTTTTGAACGGATTGGTTAGGGGGAGTCATCAGGGTTGTTGATGTTCCAGACTGTGAGAAATAGACGTGAAATATGTAGGACAAGCAAAGAGTGGGAGACCAACAAGCCTGCCACACAACTGTGAAATGGAGAAGAGAGGGACTTGTATCGTTCCCGTCGTTGGAGGTGGGGTGTTTATACATTTCGGATGAGTACACTTTCGTTTCGGAAAGGCAGAAGTCCTTATTCCACATGGCCTACAACTGATTCATGATATCCTGAAAAGTACGTGCACTAATTTTGACTTCGTATTTGCACGTTCCCTTCTCTAACCAACGTAACCTGTAATCAAATTGCACGTATGACTTCGAGGCAACACTTTCGTCAAAATTCAGGTACTAGAGAGTCTGGGAGTGCCTTTGCTGGCCTGGAAGTTTGTACGAGGGAGGAAAGTGAAAGCAGTGAGCAAAGCTGTTCATCGAAAGGTGGTGACAGACAAAAAGCAACAGGTAACAAACGAAGTGGAGCTCCAGGTACGCAGGTCGAGCAGCATTTTGATTCGTTGCCTACACCGTCGAAGAGAACGAAAAGCACAGCATCCCTTGAAAGACCTTTTCAAGCGCTGGAACCAGACCACAGGAATGCTTCTTGCCCGAATTCAAAGAACTCAAAATAAAACTAATCTTGTAATCCGTGACACGTTTATGATTGTGACCATAGCCCTGGCCCCGCAAGAACCCGTGATATTATTCGTTACGATGAACGACAACGCCAGACTGGCCACAGAGCTCTACAGCAGCCAAAGGACCACTATTACGGTGTTATCGAACCCATGGATCGAGAACGAATAGTTCGGTAATACGATGTGGCCAAGCAACCAGCACAGGATCATCAGAGTGCTGAAGAAGATGCTGGAAAAACGTTTAGTTTGTCCTATATGGCGCAATTAGGGACTGCGTGTAGTGTGGGTGTTGACATGCACAGGAATGATGCCGACCAATTCTTTTTTGTCAAAACAATTGAGATGTCGCTGAAACATTCATGGATGAGTGCAGCCAATTCTCGGAGCCCCAAAAACTCCGTCTTCCGACATGGGAGCTCATGACATCTAACTTTGTTGGCGGTCGTCCTTCTGGACACATGGAAGACCTGAAGGAGGTGGGGTTGAAACGGTTGATGGAAGTACTGTTCATAATCGAATTTGGAGGAGTTTCCTAGATTCAAGCACGGCGACTTTTGCGAACAAGTTTTATAGCTTCCAAATTTAGCTATGACGTGATCTGTCGGTATAGTAGGAAAATAGCAGGAGTGTGAAGATGCTTTGGAGCTGTGTGCCGCCATGATTATGCGCCAGTGTTTGCACGACCCTTTCATGATGCACAGTGCCAAAGCCTTGTTTGTGACAGTCGCATCACCGTTCATCGCAAGTACTGGTACCGATTGATCTCAGAGCGGCTTTCAGCGTTGTGCAGAGAGCTCAATTCCTTTGAGTGCCTTATGAACGGATGCGTACAAGCCTGTAACTCTATTGCTAGTAACCAGACTGATATGCTGTATGTCGACTATTCCAGTGACGAGTACTTCCGAGATAAGCACGGAGACCAAATGATATCTTGGAACAGAGATGAATAGTTTTACATTTTCTTATCCTTCTCCACGGATGGTGTCGAAGTGTACGGAGGGCGAACGATGACTGATCTTTTTGGCGTATGATATTCACGGTTTTGAATTACCCCCCTGAATATCGTTTTCAAGCTTCCAACGCTCTTCTTTCGGGATTCGTTTCTGGATGTCATGATACAAAGAACTTTGAATATTTCCTTGCGCCACTTGTCGAAGACCTACAGCAACTCGAAAAGAGGGTACCTACGCTTTGTCATGGTGAAACGGTTAGAACTGTTTATGCATCGCTTCTCTTCATCACCACAGATTGGCCCGCTGCAAGCAAAACTCTTGGCATCAAGGGACATAACGCCGAGATCCCGTGCCGAAAATGTCACAAAAACGCCCGAGGAGTATCTAGTGGGTGAAGCCACCTTTGGCTACTTCCAGAACGAGTTTCCATGTCAGCAGAGCCACACATATCAACAGATTACATCCAATCAGAGTGCCCTGTACCAAGAACAGAAAGAGGTATGACGCTTGTATGGACTTGGTTGAATGCCGCTGTAAGTAAAGCAGCTCGGGATAGAATTGCAAAGGAGACTGCAGTGAAAACGTGCCCACTTCTGAAAAACCTTGAAGTGCAACGCCCTCAGGGAGGGATTCTAGGTACTTGATCGTTTTCCCGATATTATCGGTTGTGTAGTGTGTAGATGAACTACGCCCCACAATGGTGGGTATGGACACGTGGGACACGGTTTTGGGCCAATTGGCGGTTGGCCACAGTAGTGGATGTTGCCACGAGATGTGGAGTATTTTAGTTAATATTATTTATTATTTTCACACCCATTTCTGGGAAGCTAGTACTTAGTGCGACGGCGCACTGCCGTCGCACCAGTAAACCTTCCCCAACAAGGGACCCCAATCTGGGGAATTGGCTCTAGTTGTTGCCGCTTGTGCGCGTGCTCTACTCCTCATTGGAGGGAAACGCCGTAAACCACGGGACATCTAACCCCCTTGCACATCTAAAGGGACCCATCACTGGGAGTATAATTGTTCCAATTCCATTGGTGTTTCGCCCTGTATAGGGATATTGTTACCGGCATCGCCGTTCGTCCCCGTGGCTCTCGCGACTCACTTCGCCTTTCCTTTTTCCCCTTTTTAGGGTAGCACCTCCCGCTATCCGCGGCCCTCGTGTGCGCATCCGCTCACACACCCCCACATACGTGGAAACATACCTCTAGTGAGGACCACACCCCGCTCACGCGGATACCGATTCTTCGCCTTCACCTCCCTGCGCGAGTCGCGACAGGTTTCCCTGGTCTTACAAACCGGCTTCGCCGTGACACCTCTGGGAGGGCTCTACCCAACTGGGTTCGCCTAGTGAGAGGAAGATCCCAAACGTCTTTCGGTGTTTTTCCCCTTTGGGGCATTGCACCACAAAGTGGTCTCCCGACCTAGAATCGGTTTTTGTTTTCCCTCTTACGAGGTTTGTTTTTATTTACCGGAAGTTCCGTGATCGTTTCCCGTCGTAACGGTATTTTCTCATGTCGAGAAATCCCTCCGATGCGGAGCCAGTGGTTACGCGTAGTCGCTCCCGTGACAACGCGGACACTTCCGAAGTTCGGTTCGTACCCCGTATCCCTATACGGACAAGTTCCAGCCGTACTGGCGCCGCTTCATCGCGGAATGATACCCCCGGCAGGGAACCCCGGAACCTCCTTTTGCCCTCGTTATCATCCCCGCAGGGGAATGCAGCATCGACTCCGGCTGTTGCTGCAGTGCCCCAGGCACCCCGGCCTGCTCCCGCTGTCGCTGCTTCAAGCCCCCGTGGAACGGGGGATAACAACCCCCAGGGGACTCCCCTGGAATCCCAGGTCCGCGCTCTGTAGACCGCCCATGACACCCTTGTAGGGGAACTAAAATCCCTCCAAGAGGTGGTCTTGGCAACCCCCGTAAAGGAGGTCGCCGAGGAACTCCGTATTTTACGGTCTGACGTCAACTCCGTGTTGGAGAGTTTGGGACAACCCGCCACCTTCATCGAAGGAGTTGAAGCCCGATTTGATCGGATTGGTGCCCACCTGGAGACGCTGGAGCAGTTCGTCCTCATGGACAAACCATCCACAGATGATCCGGTAAACGAGGCACCGCACAACGACCAGCTTGCTGGGAAGAAGAAACGCCGTCATCGACGGAAACACCACCGAACATATTCGGACTCCGATTCTTCGACATCGTCGGACTCATCCCGAAACCATTCGGTTAGCTCGAGCTCCTCGGACTCCGACTCGGAGGACGAGAAGCGAGGCTACTCCTCCCGCTCGAAGCGGTCATCGGCCACTGAAGGTGTGGTGCGAACCCGCCAGAAGGGGAGAAGACACCCCGGTCTTCGGGAATTGAAACCGACAAACCCGGATTACCGGAAGCTTTTATCATACTGGTACTACCGGCTCGAAGACTCGTCACTTGGACGTACGCCCCGTGGTACGGGAAAGGTGCGAGAATGCATTAAGCGAATGTAGCTCTCGCTCCGCAACCAGTATTTTACTGGAGAGGACGCAGTCCTAGTACTGGATTTCCTATCCCGCTTTGTAGCGGAGGCCAATATCCTCGGTATGAATGAAGGACAAGCCTATTTGGCTTTACCGTATTTCTTACGGGGAATGGCGGAGGACCAACACAACTCTGTCAGAGGATCTTCTCGTGCCTCCGAGGGAGGAGTTACTTGCTGGCCAGAGGCTGTGCAGTATCTACTGCGCTCCTAAGCCACAAATACCGCTATTCAGCAGGCTATCCTCGCTTTGCGAGATACACGCCAGCGTGCTGGAGAGACCGAGACCGATTACTTGGTGCGCCTTAACAAGGCTTTCCACAGATCTGGTAACGTATACCCCGCTGGGGATCGCAGTACCATGTTCATCGATGGTCTTGACCCGGCAATCCGGAGTTTAGTTACCCGTTATCGGGAGGACAAGCGGAGGATCACCTATCTCGAGCTGGTCCAACACGCCCGAGCGGAAGGGGATGCACTTCGTGCAAGAACTCCGAACAATCGGTCTAAATCCGCCAAGGCGTTGTTGCTAGAAAGCGAAGCTTCCTCAATCCCGCTGACTGCGGATGGGAACCCTGCACAGGGATTTGATACCGTGCATTTAGTGCAGGAGGATGGTGTCGATACCCACCAGTGATTTACCGTCAACGACGGAGATGACCCATGATACGGGAACGGAAGACCCCGTTTTGTACGGTGGTAACAGTCGGGCTCAACCCCAACGACTCCCGTTTTCAAACGGTCAATCCCGTTATCAACGGCCTGGGTGGACTGACACCCGCCCTGCGGTTCGCTTCTCCGATACTCGGAATAATAATCCGCATGTCGCGGTATTGGCTCTCATTAGCCACCTGTGCTATGCCCATGGCCATACCTCACCTCAGTGTATTTGTTCACTGAAGGATATGGCCAAGGTAGTGGCAAATTATGAGGCCCTCACTCCAGAAGAGAAAAGTTCCGTCCCGACGGCTTCCTACCTCCGTGCTAAAACGGACTTTTCCCATGCCCTACCACAGACCCCGCGTGCGCGGCAAGCTTCATACACCCCGATTCGGGAGATCACGCAACCATCCGTTGCAACCCCCGCTTATGCGGATAGAAACCCCCGTCAACGGGATGAAGCACTCGTTGTCGAGGAAACCAACCCGCCGCCGAAGGCCGAAAACTAACTGAGGGAGTCTCCCCTTTGGGAGAGGCGTCCTCAAGAACGAGGCTGTGGCGCCCGAGGCGTCCTCGCCTCGCTCCCCGGTGAAAGTCCTCTCGAGAAAAGACATCGCTGATGCGGACTCTGCGCATCTCGGTGTGTTGCGTCGCCCGTGGATACGGAGTAAAAATACCCGGAATCCCGGTAGAGTCATGGTCTTGGCCAAGCGCAGTTACACGGTCTATGCCGGCCTGGGCCTTGATCCCCAGTTTATGGTGAGGTTTCTCACCGTCCTGGATAAAGGTGCAGGCCCCAACTTTGTTGTGGAATCATTGTTACCCCCGCTTGTGCGGTCTCGTATCCGCTCTGACGCGGTCCCCGACATTTCGGATGCGAACAACAATCCGTTACAAACGGTGGGCACAGTGGACCTCGTCGTGAGACTTGGTACCTCTGTGGTGAAGTTGGACTTCATCGTTTGCCGTTCATTGGCTGCACCAGTCATACTGGTATGTGATTACTGCAACAGATTTGTCGACACAATCAGGCCCCGCCTCAGGCGTGTAGAACTTGACGACGGATCGTCGGTTCCGATTGTTTGCCGCCCGCTAAAGCGGTCCTCTCGGAAACAAGTTCCGCTCCATGCTGCGCAGGAACCACCGCCCGCGTCCCGCGAGTCCACCAAGCTCCGCGTCGCTGCCTCGGTTTCTATACCGGCTGAGTCCCAAGTCTGGGTGCAGGTAAATTCCCGTCAACACGGTCTTCGGGTTATACAACCCCTCGCTTCGTTGTACGAGAAATCCCAGCTGGCGCTGGCTAATGGAATTGTCTCCATTTCCCCGGATGTTCCTTTCCGGATATTGGTTGCCAACCTTGGCAAACACCCCCAGTATCTGGTAAAACACCAAGTAATTGGGAGTGTAACCCCCCATCCTATGGGAATGCTGCCAACGAAGATGACAGCCGCCGATGTACTCGGAGTTACCACCTCTTCTGAGGAGTTCGCCCCGCCGTCCGAAGACGTCAAGTCTAAGGAGGGGGAGGAAACCGTTACTTCAGCGTCGGACATACCGAGTAACTCAGAATTGCGAACCACACCTGTTCCACAGGACAATGCTCCATCGAGCAACGACCGGATTGATCCGGAAAAAGCACTTGAAGCGCTGGACTTCGGCCACGTGCCAGAGTCGCACCGCGACAAACTCCGTACCATGTTACGGGAATTCACCACAATGTGGGATGGCTCGCTTGGCGAGATTAATGCAACGGAACACCGGATCGATTTAATCCCCGGTGCGCGACCGGTTGCACAAGCCCCTTACAGGACAAGTCCGAACGCTCGGGAAGAGGAGCAGTCCCAAGTGGACAAGATGCTCCGCGCAGGTGTGATTGAGCCCGCTCAATCACCCTGGGCATACCCAGTTGTACTGGCTTTAAAGGCCGACGGAACCTGGAGGTTTTGTGTCGACTACCGCCGGCTCAATGCCGTGACCGTTAGGGACACGTACCCTATCCCTCGTATGGACGAGTGCATTGAATCCCTTGGAGACGCCACCGTTTTCACGGCCCTTGATGCCAATTGGGGATACTGGCAAGTACCTGTCAGACAGGAGGATCGCGACAAAACCGCATTCACCTGCCACGCAGGAACGTACCGCTTCAAGCGGGTGCCATTTGGGTTAACCAACGCCCCCGCCACCTTTCAGCGTGCAGTAGATATTCTACTCAACCGCTTTAAGTGGCGGAGTTGTCTGGTCTACCTTGATGATATTATCATCTTCTCCAACTCGTCGGACGACCATCTCACTCACGTCCGAGACGTGCTGACCGTACTCCGCGATGCGGGAATTACCCTCAAGTTGAGGAAATGCGAGTTTTTCACAGATACTGTGAAGTATCTGGGTCACATTATCCGTCCTGGACGGTTAGCGATCGAGAAAGCTCGAGTCAAATCCCTCGTTGAGGCGAAAGAACCCCGTACTCAAACGGAACTGCGCTCCTTTCTGGGGCTGGTCAACGTCTATCGACGGTTTATCCCGAACTTTTCGGATACTGCAGCGCCCCTGAACGCGTTGTTGCGAAAGGGGAACCCCCCAAAACTGGGAACATTTACGCCCGAGCAATCGGAAGCTTTTAACTTCTTAAAGGAGGCTGTCACATCAGCACCAATCCTACATCTCCCAAAACTTGGGTTGCCATACTCCGTAGATACGGACTCGAGCGACTACCAAGTCGGGTGTGCTCTTTTTCAAACCACCCCCGAGGGGGAACGACATCCAATTGGTTATTGGTCGCGCTCACTCAATGTTCATGAGCGGAACTACTCCGTATCGGAGAAAGAGTGCCTCGCCGTCGTATGGGCGATGACCACTCTGCGCCCCTACCTTATGGGAATTCACTTCACCGTGTACACGGATCATTCCTCATTGAGGTGGTTGATGAATATCTCCGACCCTTCGGGACGCCTCATGCGCTGGAGACTCCGCCTCGCGGAATATGACTTTCAAGTCATTTATAAAAAGGGCGCGCAGAACACCCAAGCCGACGCTCTGTCGCGGTTACCCACAAGTGGGGAAGCACTCCCAACGGAGGATGATGAAGTCCCATGTTTCATGGCCACAGACCCGGATGATCCGGAATGTGCCATCGAGGCTGGGCCAGAAAACTGGGACGAGGATGCTGACTTTGACGAACTACTCGCATCGCGAGATAAATCTGAGAGCCCGTTACCGGGAAACTTTGTACCGGTATCACCGGAAGAAATGATCCGAGAACAATTCGGCGACCCATTCTGTACGAGGATTCGTGCCCGTATCAACGGTGGTGAAGATCTCCCTTTCGGGGTAAACGACAAAGGCTACCTCGTAAGGAAGGTCGAAGCCCGCCCACAGATTGTGGTACCTCATTCCCTGCAGTCGCGGGTGTTACATCTATCACACTACGCCCCCATCGGAGGTCACCCAGGTGGGAGGAAACTCTACCTAACCCTTCGAAGGGATTTCTATTGGCCCGCCATGGCGGTGGATTGCTACGCAACCGTGTGGTTTTGTAGCGAATGCGCGAAGAATCGCATGAAACTCCTCAAAAAGGCGAAGAAGATGAAACTATTCCCCGCAAGGGTGCCGCTCGAGTTTATCGCGATTGATCTTCTCGGACCACTACTCACCACAAAACGTGGAAACAAGTTTCTACTTGTCGTTACCGACCGCTTTTCCAAGCTGGTACGGACTGTCCCTCTTCGGAGGATAACCGCTCTCACGGTGGCCCAGGCTCTGGTGACGCACTGGATTTTCGTCTACGGTCCCCCTGTGGAGGTGCTCTCCAATAATGGGAAACAGTTCGCGAGCAAGTTCTTCCAGGATGTTTGTCGCATCCTGGATGTCAAGAACTTGTTCACGACTACCTACCACTCCCAATGTAATGGGCAAGTTGAACAGTTTAACCGGACGTTACTCGCGGAGCTACGTTCCTACGTCGCTGACCACCCAACGAATTGGGATCTCTACGCTGATGCGGTAACCTACGCGTACAACACGCAGGTACACCGGACTACCGGAGTTTCGCCATTCGATTTCGTTCTATCTAAAACACCCCCGCCTGTGGCGCTGGAACCCCAAGCTACCTTGGACAATTTCCCATCAGTGGGTATCTACCGGAAGCAATGGAATCCATTGCTTTCCAAGCTGGTCTCCGCTGCGCGGAAGTCTATGGCACGGGCCAAAGCCACTTACAAGCGGGATTTTGACGCTCGCTTGCGAGGAAAGACCCCCCGATTCGGGCAAATAACTACGTCTTCATCAAGAAGGAGTACTACAACCCGGAACGGGAGAAGCGTCACAAACTCTCGCCTGTGGCGGACGGACCCTTCAAGGTCATCTCTGTTAATGCCGACACTGTCGTTGTAGAGATAGGTGGAGCACACGAGCGGATCTCCCACGATCGTGTCGTACTCGCCCCCCCTCCCTCCTCAGAGGTAATCCTGGATTCAGAACATCCCGTTTCTACGGACTCTGCAACACCGGAATCCTCCGGGAGTACTAGGCCTACGGTACTACCACACCCCAGCCGGGGACTCTCAGACCTACCGACCCTGTCGGACTCTCCGGCTCAGCCGGCTAATTCGGGCCTCTCAGCGCCCGCCCCCCTGGCACGAATTTACACCCGCCAGGCAGGGAATGTTATCCCTTATCCCGCCGCTCCGTCTAAGAAGGGGCAGGAGAACACTCGTTTTCGAGGAACGATATCGCCGTCGCAACGGGAAGCTGAAACGCAGCTACCGCACACCCCTGTCAGGGAGGGATCCCCGTTACGGGAGTACGGCGACGATCGCCCTCAATCCCTTGAGCAGGGCGATGCCTCGAAGCCGCCGTTGGCGGAAGTCCCCGCGGAAGCGGTTCAATCAGGTTGATCAGACCCGCGCCCTGCGGAGAAGAGGCGCCAAGATACACCAGCGCCGCTGGGAAATCCCCACACCCAACCTGGGGAAAAAGGCAGCCAAGCTCCAGCCGAAGCTTCAGGCCCTGGCCCACAAGCGCCGGAAACGCCTCCCGTCGTCGACGGAATTGAAGCCCCCGTTCCGGGGAATAATTTGCGCCACCTCCCGCAACGCTGCGGGGAAGAACCGAGGAACTCGGAAAAAGCGCACGCCATCGCACGCTCGAAACCGGTCATACCGGACGCTGCTCTTCCGCGTGTAGACGGTGAACCGCACTTAGTGGCCAAGCCCCTGAAAAGGGTGTCATCGGCACCTGCCCGGCACCCCCCAAAGGGGAATTTTGACCAAAATACCGGTGTACCGGAGTTAGCCCCAGGCAACCCGTCAGTAGCCGGGGACACCACGGCATCGCCGGAACGTATGGTGCAGAGCGCTCGTGCGCTTGGCAGGGAGGCGGTTTGCCACCCAATCACCGTGTCGCACGGGACCCCCCAGGGGATTGTGGAAATGCCGAATCCGCAGGAGCGGTCATCTTCCCGCGAACTCGCGGTTCGTGAGCTCAACCGCGAAGGCGGAGCCCAAGTCCCCCGCCGACTGGCGGTTCGCCCGCAATACCGCGAAAGCGGAAATGTACCTGCCCCAATGGGGAATGACTTGCCGGTGAAAACTGTGGTACCACACACCCTCTTGAGGGATATCTTCCCGCATGAGCAGCGGTCGCTATCACAGCGCACGGCAACGCCGGAGTTATCGCCGAACACCCTGCTAAGGGACATTATACCGCACAGCGGCCAGCCCCCACAAGGGCGTACAACCACCACCCAGCACGGCCGGCAGGTCTACGAACGAGAGCTCGTAGTAGACCGACTTGTCAGACACACCTGGGACCAGGATGGTATTCTACAATACCGCGTCAGCTGGTACGGGTACGACCCCAGTGGGGATACGTGGGAGCCAATTGAACACCTCCCACGGTCGCAGGTCCTGCGATACCACCGTCAAACGGGAACTGCAGCCCCAGCCACGCTGGTTAATGCCCAAGTTGGGTAACGTTGCCGCGCGAGCGGAGAGCGATAGGAAAGGATAACAAGGCAAGGCCCGTCAAAGACGGGGAACTCAACCGAGAAGCACCGTTCTAAACGGGAAAGTTTATTCAAGGGAGCAGCTAGCTCCCCACAATACTACACTACACTAACTGGCATAGCCAGGGAAAGAACACCAGGAAACTGGACAAAAGGGGCTCACTCTTCGCCGTTGCCCGGGGCGTAACCACCAGCGAGGCGGTAGGCCAACACGTCCGCCATAGTGGTGACATCCCCCGATACCTCAGCAACGCTAAGACGGGCACCCCGGAGAAAACGTGCGATGATCTCGTTTTCATTCGCCGTCACCCCGCTGGGGATAGAAGGTCCGGCACTTGCCGCCGAAGGGTCAGCAGCCAGCTCGGCCAGAGATATCCCCTCTGGGAAAGCTTCCAAGCTAGCGCCGGTTTCCTCTACGTCCATTTCCCCGGGTTCTTCCGGTTCGTTATCGACCATTGGGTCATCCCCGCCGTATGCGCGGTAGTAGTCGTCAGAATCGACGTACCCCACCGGATGGTCTTCCGGCACATGCCGGGGCGCATCGCGAAGCTCGCGCGCCTCCTCGGAGGAAATTTCCCGGAACTCCCAGGGGTCGAAGTAGATAAAATCCCCCGCAAGGGCGTTGTTTCTACCGAGTCCCGGACCACCGTTGTTACCGCTGCCGCCATCCAAACGACCGCTTTGCTCCAGCGGGACCTCACTCCAGCTAACGCTGTCGATGTACCCAAGTAATTGGAGGACCTCTTCATTGTTGGCATAGCCCCCAAGGCGAAGATCCAAGTTGCGGATCGCTGCCCGCACACGCGGTGGGAAGAACCAGAGACGAAACTGGTCGTACGCCTCGTTGAGGATATAAGCCGCAGCGCGGGTCACCCACTCCGTAACCACTACGGACCACAACCCCGACCGGGGATCCTGCATGAGCAGCGAATCGAGGTACGTAAGTACCGGCGGGAGTTCTATGTAGCACCCCCGGCAGGCTTCATGAAAGCGCCACCACTCGGGGAATGCTACATACCGACCTAGTCGGTGAGGCGGCGCAATCCGCTCTATCTCCACGTTCTGATACGGGATGAAATACCCGAATCGGGATCGCCAACGCCGCTCGTAGCGGATGAAGTTTTGGAGAAAGTTGGACCGGTATTGCCGGGGAAAATACCTAAACTCCGCCCGAATAATCGGTCGCTCCGAGCAAAGGGCTTCTTGCCGCGCTGCGGGGAAATTCCTCCAAGCAAGGGTCTCGAAGCGGAACAGGTTGTCACCGTATCCGATCTCGCCGCGAGTGCGGAAGTGGCTAACGTCGAAGCCGAACTCCGGTGGGACCGGTACATCGAATGGAGCCCGGCTCTGCCGTTGGTATGCCATGCGCGTCAACGCGGTCTGCGCCGCAGCGACGGTCTCGCCCAAATTCCTTCGGAGGTGGTGACGCGGAATCGCAATCCGGTGACGCCAATCCCACGATGTGGTGACTGCTCTGGGCAGATCCCTTGGAAGGGTGTCTGAGCCATCTGCATGAGCAGTGACCAATCCCTCATTGAGGACAGCGACCGGGTGGAACCACGGGGCAAGGCGCAGGCGCGCCGCGTGATTCCGATTCATCGGGTTGAGCCCCACCAGGGTGTTGTAGGTCGGCCAGTTGAACGCCGGAGCGGTTCCGGATGACACCACCGAAGGTGGTAGTGCGAAGGGATGGTCGGCTGCAGCAGCCATATTCCCCGGTTGTACCGGATTTCAATCGCCCTGAGGCAGGAGAACTGACCGGAAACCGGTGGTGTATCGCCCGAGAAGCCCCGGAGGTTGGCTGTGGTTGTTGATGTTGTTGTCGTCGTTCATTTCTCCCTTGTCGAGGGTGGCTGTTGTTGTCGTTTGTGCGCTTAGTGACTCTGATGCAGAGGGATTTACCGGAGAACCGGAGACAGAGCACGTGCTTTTATCACCCATTTTCGTCTGGGAATCCTCCGCGTCCGCGGTCGTTTTCCCGTCTTAGGGGGGGGATATGAAGTGAAACGCCCTCAGGGAGGGATTCTAGGTACTTGATCGTTTTCCCGATATTATCGGTTGTGTAGTGTGTATATGAACCACGCCCCACAATGGTGGGTATGGACACGTGGGACACGGTTTTGGGCCTATTGGCGGTTGGCCATAGTAGTGGATGTTGCCACGAAATGTGGAGTATTTTAGTTAATATTATTTATTATTTTCACACCCATTTCTGGGAAGCTAGTACTTAGTGCGACGGCGCACTGCCGTCGCACCAGTAAACCTTCCCCAACAAGGGACCCCAACCTGGGGAATTGGCTCTAGTTGTTGCCGCTTGCGCGCGTGCTCTACTCCTCCTTGGAGGGAAACGCCGTAAACCATGGGACATCTAACCCCCTTGCACATCTAAAGAAGCCGATCCTTGGGAGTATAATTGTTCCAATCATATTGGTGTTTGGCCCTGTATAGGGAGTCCTGTCCACCGGCATTGCCGTATCTGTTCGTGGCTCTCGCGACTCACTTCGTCCTTCCTTCCTCCTCTTCGCCCTTCCTTTTTCCCCTTTTTAGGGTAGCACCTCCCGCTATCCTTGGCCTTCGTGTGCGCATCCGCTCACACAGCCCCACTTACGTGGAAACATACCTCTACTGGGGATCACAACCCGCTCACGCGGGTACCGATTCTTCGCCTTCACCTCCCTGCGCAAGTCGCGACAGGTGCCCTGGTCTTACAAACCGGCTTCGCCGTGACACCTCTGGGAGGGCTCTACCCAACTGGGTTCACCTCGTGAGAGGAAGATCCCGAACGTCTTTCGGTGTTTTTCCCCTTTGGGTCATTGCACCACAAACCTTACGGTTGAGTTTGTGAGAGGTACTCCGTATGATCCAATGAAAATATGGCTCCTTGGAGAGGTTAAGCATCTCATCTCTCTTTGTACCGGTACACATCCAAAATGCTTTAAAAGGACGTACTCGTTTGTACTTGATGAGCAGCTCATATGATATGTTAACGATGCGTTTGCAGAAGGTTACAAGGGAATCCCTGCATTATGGAGAAGACCGCCAGAGTCATTCAGATACATTGGTGGATACAAGGCGGAAGACTACATAAACTTCGCTCTCTACTACGGATGTGTAATGTTTCGCAGAAGAACAATTGAAAGAGGTTTAGTATCGCTTTGGAATTTGACTTCAAGGATTACATTCATTCTTTTCGACCCGACACCCCCCAAGAATCATGCAAGGAGGCTTTCAGATTTGGTGGCGAACGCTCATTCTCTTTGCATCGATTTGTGTTACAAATCAGGATCAAACGTCTTTGTGCTAACCCCTACAACCAATGAAATTCTCCATCTTCCGGAAATGTTGCGGTATTGTGGACCGCTACGAAACGTGTCTCAGTTTGTTGTAGAGAGAGTTGCAGGAACGCTGAGTGAAATGAAGAGATCTACTCAGCGCCCTAAATCAAACCTCTTTCACAAGACGCATGATTTGTTTGCACTGCCAATGATAGGTGGTGGAATGGGACGAGGGGTACAGAGCATGTCACGAAACTCAGTTTCCGGTGCCTCACACGGTTATATGTACAGCTCAGAGTCTGACGGTTCAGAAAGTATGCGAAGTTTCAGTGATGAGGTTCAATTCCAAAGAACGTTGAACTTGACCACATCCCTCATCCCTGCTTCTACATCCTCGATACACGTATCTGGAAAGAGCTGTGTTTTAGGTGGTGTTGAACGCTTTAAGGGTGTCACAGAATACCTCCAAGGCTACCTCCCCGTCAATGCACATGAAATCCAGATTGCTGAACTTCTAATATTTCTGTGCGCCAATATAGCTAACGGAGACCAAATTTTGACGCTCGAGAGTTTTGCTGAGGTACAAAGTCTAGCCAGGCAGGAGCGCCACCGTGTACGTCAACGTTGCTGGATAGCTACTCACTTTACGAAAGAGGAATCTGTTGCCTATTTGGAAGCAGGAAAGCAACTGTTTGAATTATAATACGGGCGTATTGATGAGCTTTGGAAGACAAGGGAAACATACCGCAGGCCAGGGGAGCAGTTGACGATTGTGGTAGAACTTCATGTCGTTTGAGTTAGTTGGATGTACGGACGCAGGGTTGATGAACTTACTGGTCAAGATATTACTTATGTCAGTGGAAGGAAGCGAAGGTGGTCATTGCGAGACATTCGTAGGACTACTGAGGACATTTCCTGCGTAAAACGCTTCATTGGTTTCATGAACTACAACGGCAGACGCATATTTTTTGACTCAGTTCAGCTCGAATCTCAAAGTAACGAAGGAAGAAATGGAGTTCTAAGAGGAGTCATTGGGAAAGTTCGTGGAGGTACGTGACAATTCGGCTGGAGGTAAGGTGAAGTACTGCGTGGCAGATTACCCAATCTTTGGGGTTCTACCAGACTGGTAAATCTCAACACCACCCCGTACTATAATGATTTAGGGGGCTGTGGGGGGTGTTGTTGATTGACGGGAGGCGTTGCGCCAATAAACACGCGCGCACGCCCCCGTACGCGCGTGCAAAAACCTCTCTTGGCGCAATGCCTCCTTTCCATTCACCAAATTCAGCAGCAGCAGCAGCAGCAGCAGCAAAGCGTACAGCTTATTGGCTGCTGCTGCATGCTGCTGCATGTTGACTGCCGCTGCTGCTCAGTGGCTGGCACTACAGTATCAGTGGCTGGCACTACAGTAAATGACTGCAGTGCCAGCCACTTACATTCCACTGTACTCTCTATGCACAACTGCAGTGCGCGCCAATCACAATCGCATGGGCGCTCAATTGCTACTCTATTCTATATTCACTCTCGGCGCCGCGGCGCTCATGAGTCTGCAGGTCGTTTGCGAGCGTTAGCGAGCATAAGTGGCCTGCAGATCCCCCAAAGTCACCCCTACTCAGCGGCGCACAGCGCCGCCCACGACCAAAGGCCGTTTCCACTTGTTCTTAATCGTAATGATTAGCAATAGAATAGGGATGCTAACTCTGTGTACATAAATCAAATTCTGATTCCAGGTACAGCTATATAGGATGTACACGGGTGTCAAATAAAAGCACCTGAGTGGTTGTCACTAGGCAAACTGTCATACCTAATTGGACAAATATCAAATCATTATACATGTCTGCCGGATATCATCCGTATATCAGTGAGTACAATTTTGTCAAGCAATGATGCACATCCAATGCACATATTGTCGTTCATCATATGCACATCACATGGTCTACTGATGGGGATTCTTTGCTCATCTAGACCGTGTATACTATGGTTATATCAAGCATAGCTATGGTACATCCAATGAAAATCAACGGAACATGTATTACCTCTTCAATTCCCGTCATATGTAATATACGTAACTGCACATCTTACGGGTATCCGTGGCGCATCCACCTACCTCGTCGGGTATCCCAGGGTACTTTTCGGAAATAGATTCAAAAACATCGGACGGAATCGTGGAGTAGTTCGCGCCAGAGTTCCCCAAGGCGACCGCCTGGATGTCGTTCAGCAGTATCTTGTACCTCCTTTCCTCTGCCTTCGGGCCCAGCCCAGATGGTAAGCGCAGTACGGCAGCTGTCCCACTCTTCTTTTTCCTCTTGGTGCCGAAATGTTTGTCCAGGAGCTCTCGTCTTTTTTCCTTCGTTGTAACCGGGCACTTGCTGATCGAGTGTATTCCTGAACATTCTCCCATGTACAAACATGGCTTAGCCCACTCTCCTGCTTCGAAGTTATTGTTGGGCCTTTTCCAGTCAGTCTTTTCGCCACTGATGTCCTGCTTCCTCTCCGTGTTTGGGCTATATCGCAATTTTTTCCCCTCTGGCTTTTCAAGTTTTCCCACTGGTTTTCCGGATCCGCAAATATGAGTGATTTTGCGCTTACCTTTCCGATTTGCGCACTGTACAACGTGTACTTATGCTGCAATTGTAGATATTGTGTTGGTAAGAAACTTGAGATCCTCTTTCTGCTCCTTTTCCCAAAGGCACATCTCGTCGGTCACGATTTGCCGAGGTTCAGCTGGCTCAAGCTTCCGCACAAGGTTTGCAATCAGCTCTCTACACTGAACAACATCTGCGATTATGCTGGAAGCATTATAGTCGTACAACGCTGGGATAGTTTCCAAGATCAGGTTCTTCCCGGCTCGGGATGGATCTCGTTGCATATGCTTGTACTTTACACTTGACAGAGCCTCTTCTACGCGGTCGCTGAGATTAGAAATAGTGCATGATAGACGTGCGTCAAACCATGCTTTAACGGCTTCATCCGTTGCCTGTTCTGAGGTCGCAGCGCCCTCGATTTGCCCTAGGATAAATAGACTGTGTAATACCCTTGGCTCCATGCACTGCCTAATGGACGCCGCTTTGATCCGCAGACTTGGGGGGCGTGCCGAATTCACATCCTCGATACGATCTTCTTACGCTGCAAAATCGACCTCGAACTTGATTAGCTCTGGCTGGGAAGCTCCAGCTAGAGCTTAGGCTTGAATTGTACTCACTACTCCGTATGGCGACATCTTGTTCCAGTCCCGTTCTGTTACGATTTGAGTACAAAGCATTTTGTTGGCCAGAACGGGGAATCTGACAGTATGTCTTGGTAACGAAATGGCGATGGCGATGGCGCTGGCAAAATAACAGGCACAAAGACTTTGGAAGTCCTTCCAAGGATGCCTCCGATCTTTCGTCTTCCACGAGAGATAAGGCTTTATATACTGCGTACAATAGCGTCGGTTTCTATACTACTACATGTAGTACAAGCTTTCTTGCTGTTTCCGCCATTTCAAAGAGCTCGCTTAGTACTACAAGCCACCTCGGCTACGTCCAGTTCAAGCTCTACCCTCTTGAAGCCTTTCACGCCTAGCCTGATCTCTCACTGCAAGGCATCACAGTTGCATCCACTTCAAGCACTTCCCGCTTGAAGCCTACCACGGTGCCCTCAGCTAAGCATATGTTTCTATTCTATGTCAGGCATACGAAACCGAGTGTGGAGACATCAACAATTGGTTCAAAAAAATCTACTTCCGCGGTTCCGTAGAAAAGCCACTCATTTTCCGCCATCAAGACGCTAGCGTACAGTACCTCACTGTGGCAAGTCTTAAACCACAATCAATGTTGATGAATCGTGATGCCATTACCTACAGGTCTAGGACTCACGTACGGTAGTTAAGTGAGTCCCTTTGCCCGATACCTCTTGTGAGGTGTCGGACCCTACGTATTGATATAATATCTTGGGTTTGTGGTCCCCTGCTCGTTAGACTACAATAGACATACGTACTGTGATTTTCGCAGAGTTTTACGCAGTTACAATCTATATAAAGAGCAAAGGAGTCTCCGCAGCTGAGAGAGCTGATGAGAGTCACCCAACCACTCAACAGTGGTAGCATCGCCGGCTAAAGAAAGACGCTACCGTCGACCATCAATGAGCTTCTAACGCTTGAGTACTGTTCTACTCACGTTGACAATGGACGAAGACACGTACAAAAAGCTTCCGCTCTTTTTTGCTCGTCGGGATGAAGATTTTGCTCTTTGGACCATGCGAATTGAAGCGCTGTTAGAATCTAAGGATTTGCTTCACGTCGTGGTTGATGATGTGATTGGTACGGAAGGTATTGATGCAATTACTACGGAAATGAAGCAAAGAGTATTGAAGGCAACGATGTACCTTGTAAAGTCTCTCGGTGACAAGCCGTTGAGATCAATTGCTTCGGAGAGACGAAACTCATTCGTTATGTACAGAAAACTCCGTGAGCGTTATGCAACTGAGAACACAGCAACGAGAGTACAGCTTCAAACCAGACTACACCAATTCCGCTATACCGAGGGCAAGCCCATGTCTGACTATGTAGATGAGATGGAATCCGTGTTTGCTCGTCTTGATGGGATGGGAAATCCTCTCGAGGAAAGCATGCAGATTGCCATCCTCTTCTCAAGCTTTGGCTCCACGGGTGACAGTGCGTTTTGACCTCTGATATCTGCGTTGCAAACGATGTCAGACACTGAGCTTACTTGGGATAAGGTTACTGCGAGGCTCCTGCAAAAGTACGACACTCGAGCAATTGAGGCAACAACTGGAACATCTGTGCCACCCGATGAACACGTAGAAACCGAACGTGCCCTGAAAGCAAAAGTCAAGGGCCTTTGTTTCCTGTGCGAAAAGAAGGGCCGTTGTTTCCTGTGCGGAAAGAAGGCCCATTACAAACGCAACTGCCGCTCACGGAATCAAAATCAAAGAGAAGGTGGTAGTGGCACAAGCGTTCATCGTGCTCTCCTCGCTCTTAGTGACCCAGGTTATCGCTTCTTGATTGATTCAGGCGCTACGTGCCATATGGTTGGGAGTCATGCTCTATAGCAATCGTTTACTCTAGTACAGCCTAGGACCATTTCCCTTGGAGATGGAAGGCGTGTACAAGCTAAGAGTGAAGGACGAGTTGTATTGAGTGCGATCCAACCACGAGGACGTACTGCGTATCTAACAATTGATGGTATGCTGTTTGCCGATGAACTGGACTGCAACCTGATCCCGTGTTCAAAGCTAATTGAAACAGTACAACGCATCCGATTTGATACATCGGGATGCACGATAGAGATGGGGAATAAGAGGGTAACAGCTGAAGCCTGTGAAGGGATGTATGTAATCCATGCTCACCTGAGCAGCGAACGAGCGTACGTAGCCCAGAATTCGAGGGGTATCCAGTTATGGCACGAGAGACTTGGCCACATTGGCAGAAGTCGGATAAGGCAAATGTCGAACAGTACTGCGGTAATTGGGCTAGACCTAACAAAGGGTCCAGAGTCTGGATTACGCTGCACGCCATGTCTAGAAGGCAAACTGGTCCGCCGTACTCTGCCAAGCCGAATCGCCAATGACTCTTGTAATGTCGGAGATGTCATATTCTCAGACATTTGTGGTCCTTTCAATACTCTGAGTATTGGAGGAAAGAAGTACTTTGTCTCTTTTATTGACAAAAGATCAAGATACAAGGACATTAGACTTCTAAGTAGACGATCGGAACTCACACAGCAGTTCAGATGCTTCCAAGCAAAGCTTGAAAGGGCAGGCTGAGAAGAAAATCAAACTGGTTTAATCCGACAATGCAAAAGAATACATTGCGCTCCGGAAGTACTTGTCTACTGAAGGCACAGATTGGGACGCAAGTGCCCCGTATACTCCCCAACAGAACGGAGTAGCTGAGCGGTTCAATCGTTCAGTGATGGAAATGGCACGGTCCATGTTGCGCCACGCTGGAGTTCCGCATAGGTTCTGGGCAGAAGCTGTTGTCACTGCTACAAGGATAATGAACACCATCAGCTGTGACGCCAATAATGGCATGACACCACATCAAGTCCTCACAGGAACCGTCCCAAACCTTGAGTCCTTGAGGACATTCGGCTGTGAAGTCTGGATACATGTTGCAAAGAGAAAGAAGCTGGAAAAGAAGGCACGACGTGGGATTCTACTCAGGTCCCTGCCACATCTAAACTACCGAGTGTATGACATTGAGCGGAGAGAAGTGAAGTTTGCCAGACATGTGACCATCAATGAAGACGTCTTACCTGGGAGGCTTTTATTTTCCTCGGGAAGAGAAAGTGGAAGAGAGAATACCCTGGATGAGGTCGGAGGCAACCCGGCTTCAGACCTTGGCCTAGATGAAGACCAGGTGCTCATTGATGCGCAAGATAGTGAGCATAATGGCGCTAATGAGACCGCCGTTGATCGTGTGGGTTCAGTTGGAAACTAAACAGGCTCTGATGAACTAATCGCAGAAGCAAATTCAGATGAAGGCATCGAGTCCGATAATGTGGAAGATGCAGAAGCTGGCTCAATTACCTCCAGCACGCAGGAATTCCTTACCCACTATCCCATTAGACGCTATCTCGAGCGAAGCAGAGAGCCTCCAGAACGCTTTTCAGATACGCAACACAGCAACCATGTCAGCCTAGTTCAGAAACCAACAAGATTACCTGCAGACCTTGATGAAGCCAAGAAATCCTGGGACTGGGAACATTGGGAAGTGGCAATCAAGGAAGAACTAGCATCCTTCAGGTCTATGAACACATGGGATGTGGTACAGAGGCCACCGAATTCTCAAGTCCTGGTATCTAAACTCGTCTTTGCGACAAATTTGAACGATGATGGTACAGTATCAAGGTACAAAGCACGGCTGGTTGCAAAGGGATGCCAATAGGGCCATGTGCAAAACATATACTCACCTGTCGTTGACTTTCCACAGTCCGAATCGCCCTTGCGCTAGCATGTGTGTACAACTTTGAGATACACCAACTGGACGTCAAGTGTGCTTTTCTGAATGGGGGTATCGATGATACACACCCAGTCTATATGGCTCCACCATCTGGATTAGATATAGGCCTGGCAGAGCACGAAGTCCTCAAGCTAAACCGATCTATATACGGTCTCAAACAGTTCAACTCGATCTGTAGTCAATTGTTCACGCAGAGATTACTGGCATTGTGATTTCAGCAATACCTTTCTGACCCTTGTGTTTTCTACATCAAGAAGGATGGCAGCACCTTGTGGCTTCTCCTCTACGTGGACGACCTTCTGCTAATTGGCAAAAGTGCGAAACTGATCACGAATGTTAAGAAGATACTGGGTAAAGAGTTCGAAATGAAGGAAGTGCTTTGCTCGAACAGTTTTCTTGGTGTCTACATACAGAGGGAAGTAAGAGTACTCATTCTGCACCAGCAGCCAATGGTTGCAAGAATACTGGACAGGTTTAATATGTCACAGTCGAGCCCTGTACCCACACCGATGACAACAAGCTACAAGCCATCCGATGCACTGAACGCAGAACCGATGACATGGAAAACATTGTATCAGGAATCTATCGGCTCTTTGCTTTACCTCTCGACGCGCACGAGACCTGATATATGTGCTGACGTGAACATCTTATCGCGCGCCCAGGCCACGCTGACATTATATCATTGGAAGGCAGTCAAGAGGATTCTGAGGTACTTAAACGGAACTCGAAGTTTATGTCTTAGGTACAGAAGGCCAGCGCATGGAATGGAGAATGTTTTGATGGCTTATACAGATGCCGATTGGGCTGGGGATGACTTGGACAGGAAGTCTACAAGTGGCTTTTGTCTTTTCGTCCTAGGCAATGCAGTAGGCTGGCGCACACTGAAGCAGAGCTGTATTGCCACCTCTACGACAGAAGCGGAGTACGTTTCTCTATGTGAATGTCTGAAGGAAGTGAAATGGGCGCGTAACTTGCTGCGTGAAATTTGTATGCTTGACCCAGCAGTTCCATCTACTGTTTATGAAGACAACACAGGGGTACTGGATTGGAGTCATGGAACGCGAAGAGCAAAACATATTGAGCTCAAATATCATTTCGTGGTTCAGGCAATTGAATCAGGAGAGGCCATTTTGAAGTATTGCACCACTGACGCAATGCTTGCAGATATATTCACCAAAGCGCTGAGTGTAGACCGCTTTCGTCGATTGTCGACAAAGTTTGGACTGATCAGGAGTAACAATGGCATGGGAAGGGTGATGAGGAACACGCAATCTTGATGCCATTACCTACAGGTCTAGGACTCACGTAAGGTAGTTAAGTGAGTCCCTTTGCCCGATACCTCTTGTGAGGTGTCGGACCCTACGTATTGATATACTATCTTGGGTTTGTGGTCCCGTGCTCGTTGGACTACAATAGACATACGTACTGTGATTTTCGTAGGGTTTTACGCAGTTACAATCTATATAAAGAGCAAAGGAGTCTCCGCAGCTGAGAGAGCTGATGAGAGTCACCCAACCACTCAACAGTGGTAGCATCGCCGGCTAAAGAAAGACGCTACCGTCGACCATCAATGAGCTTCTAACGCTTGAGTACTGTTCTACTCACGTTGAAAATGGAAGAAGACACGTACAAAAAGCTTCCGCTCTTTTTTGCTCGTCGGGATGAAGATTTTGCTCTTTGGACCATGCGAATTGAAGCGCTGTTAGAATCTAAGGATTTGCTTCACGTCGTGGTTGATGATGTGATTGGTACGGAAGGTATTGATGCAATTACTACGGAAATGAAGCAAAGAGTATTGAAGGCAACGATGTACCTTGTACAGTCTCTCGGTGACAAGCCGTTGAGAGCAATTGCTTCGGAGAGACGAAACCCATTCGTTATGTACAGAAAACTCCGTGAGCGTCATGCAACTGAGAACACAGCAACGAGAGTACAGCTTCAAACCAGACTACACCAATTCCGCTATACCGAGGGCAAGCCCATGTCTGACTATGTAGATGAGATGGAATCCGTGTTTGCTCGTCTTGATGGGATGGGAAATCCTCTCGAGGAAAGCATGCAGATTGCCATCCTCTTCTCAAGCTTTGGCTCCACGGGTGACAGTGCGTTTTGACCTGTGATATCTGCGTTGCAAACGATGTCAGACACTGAGCTTACTTGGGATAAGGTTACTGCGAGGCTCCTGCAAGAGTACGACACTCGAGCAATTGAGGCAACAACTGGAACATCTGTGCCACCCGATGAACACGTAGAAACCGAACGTGCCCTGAAAGCAAAAGTCAAGGGCCTTTGTTTCCTGTGCGAAAAGAAGGGCCGTTGTTTCCTGTGCGGAAAGAAGGGCCATTACAAACGCAACTGCCGCTCACGGAATCAAAATCAAAGAGAAGGTGGTAGTGGCACAAGCGTTCATCGTGCTCTCCTCGCTCTTAGTGACCCAGGTTATCGCTTCTTGATTGATTCAGGCGCTACGTGCCATATGGTTGGGAGTCATGCTCTATAGCAATCGTTTACTCCAGTACAGCCTAGGACCATTTCCCTTGGAGATGGAAGGCGTGTACAAGCTAAGAGTGAAGGACGAGTTGTATTGAGTGCGATCCAACCACGAGGACGTACTGCGTATCTAACACTTGATGGTGTGCTGTTTGCCGATGAACTGGACTGCAACCTGATCCCGTGTTCAAAGCTAATTGAAACAGTACAACGCATCCGATTTGATACATCGGGATGCAAGATAGAGATGGGGAATAAGAGGGTAACAGCTGAAGCCTGTGAAGGGATGTATGTAATCCATGCTCACCTGAGCAGCGAACGAGCGTACGTAGCCCAGAATTCGAGGGGTATCCAGTTATGGCACGAGAGACTTGGCCACATTGGCAGAAGTCGGATAAGGCAAATGTCGAACAGTACTGCGGTAATTGGGCTAGACCTAACAAAGGGTCCAGAGTCTGGATTACGCTGCACGCCATGTCTAGAAGGCAAACTGGTCCGCCGTACTCTGCCAAGCCGAATCGCCAATGACTCTTGTAATGTCGGAGATGTCATATTCTCAGACATTTGTGGTCCTTTCAATACTCTGAGTATTGGAGGAAAGAAGTACTTTGTCTCTTTTATTGACAAAAGATCAAGATACAAGGACATTAGACTTCTAAGTAGACGATCGGAACTCACACAGCAGTTCAGATGCTTCCAAGCAAAGCTTGAAAGGGCAGGCTGAGAAGAAAATCAACCTGGTTTAATCCGACAATGCAAAAGAATACATTGCGCTCCGGAAGTACTTGTCTACTGAAGGCACAGATTGGGACGCAAGTGCCCCGTATACTCCCCAACAGAACGGAGTAGCTGAGCGGTTCAATCGTTCAGTGATGGAAATGGCACGGTCCATGTTGCGCCACGCTGGAGTTCCGCATAGGTTCTGGGCAGAAGCTGTTGTCACTGCTACAAGGATAATGAACACCATCAGCTGTGACGCCAATAATGGCATGACACCACATCAAGTCCTCACAGGAACCGTCCCAAACCTTGAGTCCTTGAGGACATTCGGCTGTGAAGTCTGGATACATGTTGCAAAGAGAAAGAAGCTGGAAAAGAAGGCACGACGTGGGATTCTACTCAGGTCCCTGCCACATCTAAACTACCGAGTGTATGACATTGAGCGGAGAGAAGTGAAGTTTGCCAGACATGTGACCATCAATGAAGACGTCTTACCTGGGAGGCTTTTATTTTCCTCGGGAAGAGAAAGTGGAAGAGAGAATACCCTGGATGAGGTCGGAGGCAACCCGGCTTCAGACCTTGGCCTAGATGAAGACCAGGTGCTCATTGATGCGCAAGATAGTGAGCATAATGGCGCTAATGAGACCGCCGTTGATCGTGTGGGTTCAGTTGGAAACTAAACAGGCTCTGATGAACTAATCGCAGAAGCAAATTCAGATGAAGGCATCGAGTCCGATAATGTGGAAGATGCAGAAGCTGGCTCAATTACCTCCAGCACGCAGGAATTCCTTACCCACTATCCCATTAGACGCTATCTCGAGCGAAGCAGAGAGCCTCCAGAACGCTTTTCAGATACGCAACACAGCAACCATGTCAGCCTAGTTCAGAAACCAACAAGATTACCTGCAGACCTTGATGAAGCCAAGAAATCCTGGGACTGGGAACATTGGGAAGTGGCAATCAAGGAAGAACTAGCATCCTTCAGGTCTATGAACACATGGGATGTGGTACAGAGGCCACCGAATTCTCAAGTCCTGGTATCTAAACTCGTCTTTGCGACAAATTTGAACGATGATGGTACAGTATCAAGGTACAAAGCACGGCTGGTTGCAAAGGGATGCCAATAGGGCCATGTGCAAAACATATACTCACCTGTCGTTGACTTTCCACAGTCCGAATCGCCCTTGCGCTAGCATGTGTGTACAACTTTGAGATACACCAACTGGACGTCAAGTGTGCTTTTCTGAATGGGGGTATCGATGATACACACCCAGTCTATATGGCTCCACCATCTGGATTAGATATAGGCCTGGCAGAGCACGAAGTCCTCAAGCTAAACCGATCTATATACGGTCTCAAACAGTTCAACTCGATCTGTAGTCAATTGTTCACGCAGAGATTACTGGCATTGTGATTTCAGCAATACCTTTCTGACCCTTGTGTTTTCTACATCAAGAAGGATGGCAGCACCTTGTGGCTTCTCCTCTACGTGGACGACCTTCTGCTAATTGGCAAAAGTGCGAAACTGATCACGAATGTTAAGAAGATACTGGGTAAAGAGTTCGAAATGAAGGAAGTGCTTTGCTCGAACAGTTTTCTTGGTGTCTACATACAGAGGGAAGTAAGAGTACTCATTCTGCACCAGCAGCCAATGGTTGCAAGAATACTGGACAGGTTTAATATGTCACAGTCGAGCCCTGTACCCACACCGATGACAACAAGCTACAAGCCATCCGATGCACTGAACGCAGAACCGATGACATGGAAAACATTGTATCAGGAATCTATCGGCTCTTTGCTTTACCTCTCGACGCGCACGAGACCTGATATATGTGCTGACGTGAACATCTTATCGCGCGCCCAGGCCACGCTGACATTATATCATTGGAAGGCAGTCAAGAGGATTCTGAGGTACTTAAACGGAACTCGAAGTTTATGTCTTAGGTACAGAAGGCCAGCGCATGGAATGGAGAATGTTTTGATGGCTTATACAGATGCCGATTGGGCTGGGGATGACTTGGACAGGAAGTCTACAAGTGGCTTTTGTCTTTTCGTCCTAGGCAATGCAGTAGGCTGGCGCACACTGAAGCAGAGCTGTATTGCCACCTCTACGACAGAAGCGGAGTACGTTTCTCTATGTGAATGTCTGAAGGAAGTGAAATGGGCGCGTAACTTGCTGCGTGAAATTTGTATGCTTGACCCAGCAGTTCCATCTACTGTTTATGAAGACAACACAGGGGTACTGGATTGGAGTCATGGAACGCGAAGAGCAAAACATATTGAGCTCAAATATCATTTCGTGGTTCAGGCAATTGAATCAGGAGAGGCCATTTTGAAGTATTGCACCACTGACGCAATGCTTGCAGATATATTCACCAAAGCGCTGAGTGTAGACCGCTTTCGTCGATTGTCGACAAAGTTTGGACTGATCAGGAGTAACAATGGCATGGGAAGGGTGATGAGGAACACGCAATCTTGATGCCATTACCTACAGGTCTAGGACTCACGTAAGGTAGTTAAGTGAGTCCCTTTGCCCGATACCTCTTGTGAGGTGTCGGACCCTACGTATTGATATAATATCTTGGGTTTGTGGTCCCGTGCTCGTTGGACTACAATAGACATACGTACTGTGATTTTCGTAGGGTTTTACGCAGTTACAATCTATATAAAGAGCAAAGGAGTCTCCGCAGCTGAGAGAGCTGATGAGAGTCACCCAACCACTCAACAGTGGTAGCATCGCCGGCTAAAGAAAGACGCTACCGTCGACCATCAATGAGCTTCTAACGCTTGAGTACTGTTCTACTCACGTTGAAAATGGAAGAAGACACGTACAAAAAGCTTCCGCTCTTTTTTGCTCGTCGGGATGAAGATTTTGCTCTTTGGACCGATGCGAATTGAAGCGCTGTTAGAATCTAAGGATTTGCTTCACGTCGTGGTTGATGATGTGATTGGTACGGAAGGTATTGATGCAATTACTACGGAAATGAAGCAAAGAGTATTGAAGGCAACGATGTACCTTGTACAGTCTCTCGGTGACAAGCCGTTGAGAGCAATTGCTTCGGAGAGACGAAACCCATTCGTTATGTACAGAAAACTCCGTGAGCGTCATGCAACTGAGAACACAGCAACGAGAGTACAGCTTCAAACCAGACTACACCAATTCCGCTATACCGAGGGCAAGCCCATGTCTGACTATGTAGATGAGATGGAATCCGTGTTTGCTCGTCTTGATGGGATGGAAATCCTCTCGAGGAAAGCATGCAGATTGCCATCCTTCTTCTCAAGCTTTGGCTCCACGGGTGACAGTGCGTTTTGACCTGTGATATCTGCGTTGCAAACGATGTCAGACACTGAGCTTACTTGGGATAAGGTTACTGCGAGGCTCCTGCAAGAGTACGACACTCGGAGCAATTGAGGTAATAACTGGAACATCTGTGCCACCCGATGAACACGTAGAAATCGAACGTGCCCTGAAAGCAAAAGTCAAGGGCCGTTGTTTCCTGTGCGGAAAGAAGGGCCATTACAAACGCAACTGCCGCTCACGGAATCAAAATCAAAGAGAAGGTGGTAGTGGCACAAGCGTTCATCGTGCTCTCCTCGCTCTTAGTGACCCAGGTTATCGCTTCTTGATTGATTCAGGCGCTACGTGCCATATGGTTGGGAGTCATGCTCTATAGCAATCGTTTACTCCAGTACAGCCTAGGACCATTTCCCTTGGAGATGGAAGGCGTGTACAAGCTAAGAGTGAAGGACGAGTTGTATTGAGTGCGATCCAACCACGAGGACGTACTGCGTATCTAACACTTGATGGTGTGCTGTTTGCCGATGAACTGGACTGCAACCTGATCCCGTGTTCAAAGCTAATTGAAACAGTACAACGCATCCGATTTGATACATCGGGATGCAACGATAGAGATGGGGAATAAGAGGGTAACAGCTGAAGCCTGTGAAGGGATGTATGTAATCCATGCTCACCTGAGCAGCGAACGAGCGTACGTAGCCCAGGAATTCGAGGGGGTATCCAGTTATGGCACGAGAGACTTGGCCGCATTGGCAGAAGTCGGATAAGGCAAATGTCGAACAGTACTGCGGTAATTGGGCTAGACCTAACAAAGGGTCCAGAGTCTGGATTACGCTGCACGCCATGTCTAGAAGGCAAAATGGTCCGCCGTACTCTGCCAAGGCGAAGCGCCAATGACTCTTGTAATGTCGGGAGATGTCATATTCTCAGACATTTTGTGGTCCTTTCAATACTCTGAGTATTGGAGGAAAGAAGTACTTTGTCTCTTTTATTGACAAAAGATCAAGATACAAGGACATTAGACTTCTAAGTAGACGATCGGAACTCACACAGCAGTTCAGATGCTTCCAAGCAAAGTTTGAAAGGCAGGCTGAGAAGAAAATCAAACTGGTTTAATCCGACAATGCAAAAGAATACATTGCGCTCCGGAAGTACTTGTCTACTGAAGGCATAGATTGGGAAGCAAGTGCCCCGTATACTCCCCAACAGAACGGAGTAGCTCAGCGGTTCAATCGTTCAGTGATGGAAGTGGCACGGTCCATGTTGCGCCACGCTGGACTTCCGCATAGGTTCTGGGCAGAAGCTGTTGTCACTGCTACAAGGATAATGAACACCATCAGCTGTGACGCCAATAATGGCATGACACCACATCAAGTCCTCACAGGAACCGTCTCAAACCTTGAGTCCTTGAGGACATTCGGCTGTGAAGTCTGGATACATGTTGCAAAGAGAAAGAAGCTGGAAAAGAAGCCACGACGTGGGATTCTACTCAGGTCCCTGCCACATCTAAACTACCGAGTGTATGACATTTAGCGGAGAGAAGTGAAGTTTGCCAGACATGTGACCATCAATGAAGACGTCTTACCTGGGAGGCTTTTATTTTCCTCGGGAAGAGAAAGTGGAAGAGAGAATACCCTGGATGAGGTCGGAGGCAACCCGGCTCCAGACCTTGGCCTAGATGAAGACCAGGTGCTCATTGATGCGCAAGATAGTGAGCATAATGGCGCTAATGAGACCGTTGATCGTGTGGGTTCAGTTGGAAACTAAACAGGCTCTGATGAACTAATCGCAGAAGCAAATTCAGATGAAGGCATCGAGTCCGATAATGTGGAAGATGCAGAAGCTGGCTCAATTACCTCCAGCATGCAGGAATTCCTTACCCACTATCCCATTAGACGCTATCTCGAGCGAAGCAGAGAGTCTCCAGAACGCTTTTCAGATACGCAACACAGCAACCATGTCAGCCTAGTTCAAAACCAACAAGATTACCTGCAGCGATGAAGCCAAGAAATCCTGGGACTGGGAACATTGGGAAGTGGCAATCAGGGAAGAACTAGCATCCTTCAGGTCTATGAACACATGGGATGTGGTACAGAGGCCACCGAATTCTCAAGTCCTGGTATCTAAACTCGTCTTTGCGACAAAGTTGAACGATGATGGTACAGTATCAAGGTACAAAGCACGGCTGGTTGCAAAGGGATGCCAACAGGGCCATGTGGAAAACATATACTCACCTGTCGTTGACTTTCCACAGTCCGAATCGCCCTTGCGCTAGCATGTGTGTACAACTTTGAGATACACCAACTGGACGTCAAGTGTGCTTTCCTGAATGGGGGTATCGATGATACACACCCAGTCTATATGGCTCCACCATCTGGATTAGATATAGGCCTGGCAGAGCACGAAGTCCTCAAGCTAAACCGATCTATATACGGTCTCAAACAGTTCAACTCGATCTGTAGTCAATTGTTCACGCAGAGATTACTGGCATTGTGATTTCAGCAATACCTTTCTGACCCTTGTGGTTTCTACATCAAGAAGGATGGCAGCACCTTGTGGCTTCTCCTCTACGTGGACGACCTTCTGCTAATCGGCAAAAGTGCGAAACTGATCAAGAATGTTAAGAAGATACTGGGTAAAGAGTTCGAAATGAAGGAAGTGCTTTGCTCGAACAGTTTTCTTGGTGTCTACATACAGAGGGAAGTAAGAGTACTCATTCTGCACCAGCAGCCAATGGTTGCAAGAATACTGGACAGGTTTAATATGTCACAGTCGAGCCCTGTCCCCACACGATGACAACAAGCTACAAGCCATCCGATGCACTGAACGCAACCGATGACATGGAAAACATTGTATCAGGAATCTATCGGCTCTTTGCTCTACCTCTCGACGCGCACGAGACCTGATATATGTGCTGACAAGAACATCTTATCGCGCGCCCAGGCCACGCTGACATTATATCATTGGAAGGCAGTCAAGAGGATTCTGAGGTACTTAAACGGAACTCGAAGTTTATGTCTTAGGTACAGAAGGCCAGCGCATGGAATGAGAATGTTTTGATGGCTTATACAGATGCCGATTGGGCTGGGGATGACTTGGACAGGAAGTCTACAAGTGGCTTTTGTCTTTTCGTCCTAGGCAATGCAGTAGGCTGGCGCACACTGAAGCAGAGCTGTATTGCCACCTCTACGACAAGCGGAGTACGTTTCTCTATGTGAATGTCTGAAGGAAGTGAAATGGGCGCGTAACTTGCTGCGTGAAATTTGTATGCTTGACCAGCAGTTCCATCTACTGTTTATGAAGACAACACAGGGGTACTGGATTGGAGTCATGGAACGCGAAGAGCAAAACATATTGAGCTCAATATCATTTCGTGGTTCAGGCAATTGAATCAGGAGAGGCCATTTTGAAGTATTGCACCACTGACGCAATGCTTGCAGATATATTCACCAAAGCGCTGAGTGTAGACCGCTTTCGTCGATTGTCGACAAAGTTTGGACTGAT